>JAPMLY010002555.1:0-46380 GCA_026401115.1 Tetraselmis chui
GGGCGCGCCGGACAGCAAAAATCCTCCGCCACTTGAGAATTAAGGCCGTCATTATCGCTAGCTCCATCTAAGTCGAAAGGTCCGTAGGTCTGAGAGTACTTCAGGAAATACTCCCTATTCATCATCCAGTCGCTAAAGTCCTTGCTCCTAAAGACTGGCCTCAATGTCGTTTGAGGTAACGGGTCTCGTACTTCTTCTGTTCTGGTCTCTTCCTGAGTCGCTGTAGGAGACGAAACCTCATCCTGCAGCTTGCCGCGAGCTGCCGACTCAGGTCTCACTTTCCCGGCCGGGATTTCCTCGTTCTGTCATTCTTCTTATTCTTTCTGTCTGGGCAGTCGATAGCGATGTGTCCCTTCTTGTGGCAAATGAAGCACTTGCCCTCCTTCTTAAATCTGTCGACCTCCTCTTGAGTGAGGCGTCTAATCTCGTACAGCTCCCGCGGCTTTTCTTCGGTCGCGCCATGCGAATCTTCCTCCGACTCACTGTCGATCTCCTCCCCTGCCTCTGAAAAGTCGCTGTCTTCTTCGATGGCGTTCAGTCGGCCTGTCGAGCGTTGGGTCGTCTCAATCTTGGTCTCCGCTGCCTCCGCTCGCAGAGCTGCTTGAATCGCCTCGTGTAGGGTCTTAGGGTTTTTCAGGGCAACCTCCTTATGAATCGAGGGTCTCAAACCGCGCTGGAAATCATGTACGTTATCTTCTTCGTGACGGTGAGGAAGCTCCAATAATTGTTCTCGAAAATAGTTCGCGTACTTCAGGACCGTGGTTTTCTGTCTTGCTTTGTCCAAATTCAATCTCGCTTGTTCCGCCGGTGTTCTTCCGCAGAATTCCTGAATTAAGGATTTCTCCATCTCAGAAACTCCGGAAAATCCTCCACCGACTTCATCTCCAGTCTGCGCAACTTGGGAGTACCACCACTTCGATAGTGGTCCTTCCAGAAAGCCAGATACCCAGTACACTCCTCTTTGCTCTTCAGGGTTAACGCTGTGATACCGTAGATACCCTCGCGCATGTCGGAACCAGTTTCTCAGCTCGTCGATGTTAGTCGTAGCGATGCTCTTGATCTTGGCTGGTTTGACATCGTTCGGCATCATGCTTGGCATCTCTCGCGTCCTCTCCGATCTCAATTGTTCTCCTCGAAGAAAATTCTCCGTCTCTCGGCTTCTGTTCACTCGTCCTTCAAAATGTCTGAAACCGTTGTCGACGTGGTCACGCAGTTGAGATAGCTCAGTCGAAAAAGTGTCAACTCGGTTACTTAGTCGTTCAAGCATCTCGGTGACGTGTACCGACATAGGCTCCATCGTGGGACTCGATCCTTCTCGCACTGTCTGTCTTCTACCATCCGTCGACGTCGGCGGTGTCGGCCCAGAAGGCGCCCCCTCTGGTCGACCATCAACTTCCTCTGGTAGTCTCTCTCCTGCTCGGTTAGACATCTTCGTCTCGTCTAGCTGTTCTGAGGCTCCGAAACCACGTGTGAGGTGCTACTTTGGTTAGGCTAAGTTGGCAACCTTAGACTAATAGTAGAACCTAATCTCTGGATCTAATTATACAGCGTAGAGAGAATTAATAAGATTGTCTTAGGAACAGGGTTTCTTACAGTCTGGGTGTGGCGTAATTCTATCTGTACCGGTCTCTCTCTACCTCTACCAGTAAGTCCCTATCTTAAATACCCACACCGCAGTTGTTCTAGAAACAGCCTTAGAACCTGTAGCTTGTGCTGTCTGCTAACTAAACCAAACTATTACTAGTGATACAGGTTAACTCAGGTTACCTGTACCGTCTACCTAACCTTATCACACAAGCTCTTAGAACTATCTAGAAAAGAACTATCTAGAAGAGATACTGCTAGTAACTCTGTACTGTCGAGGGAAAATACGGCGATACAGTTGTACTGCCGTGATGACAAATAAAGAGTCACTGAATATCGCTAAGATACAGGTACCATTTAGAGGAAACAAATAATGTCAGATACTAGCACTTAGCTAAATGGCTAGGATATGACACTGTCTGATGTAGACATCCTCCTTGATGGGTGCGTACAGAAACGCCGTGTCGATGTCGAGACCGCCCAGGTCGAGGTCACGAGCAGCGGCAATACTGAAGAAGACGCGGAGGCTAGCTAGTCGGATGACGGGTGAGAACGTCTCCGTGTAGTCAATCCCCTCGCGCTGGCTGCAGCCTTTCGCGACAAATCGTGCCTTGTATCGAGAAACAGCACCAGATGCGCCTGTTTTAGCCTTGTAAACCCACATGTTGTTGACCACGCGGCGTCCAGCGGGCAGGGGAACGAGATCCCACGTGTGGTTGGACGTCAGAGAGTTGAATTCCACCTGCATGGCTGTCTGCCATGCCGCGGACTGTGGACTAACCAAGGCATCCTTGTAAGATGTGGGTTCAACACAGATGCTGGCGGACACCATAGCGACATCACTCACAGGTCCTTCAGAGTACCTGTGACGTGGCTGAGCTGTCATCATGGAGAAGTCAGGGAGTGGAAAAATGTCATCCATGTGGTCGGACAGGTCGTGCTCACACGAGTCAGTGACGCACACGCGCGGCACAGCAGAGACATGGGCAACATACTCCCCATAGCGAGTAGGCGGTCCGCGAGGGCGAGCGGTTCTGTCGCCCTCCTCCACACGCCATGTGTCATTTGTGTCCAGGGTCAGATCTGGGAGTGGGTGACTTTCAGGGGAAATGGGGAGAGTCTCTGTGTCTGCACACACATCAATGGACGAGGCGACAGGGTGGGATGTCCCAAACCCGGGCACAGTCTCTTCAAACTTGACGTGAACAGACGTGGTGATGCGCCTGGTCGCGGGGTTGTAGATACGATACCCTGGGGAGTTATGAGAGTACCCCACCAGCACACCTCGGAACGCTTTCAGGCCAAGTTTCCGTCTGAGGTTATCAGGTACCTTGGCAAATGCTGCACATCCGAACACGCGAAATACTGACGCGTCAGGGACTGCGCCTGTGAGGATGGTGACAGGGACCCCCCCTGACGGGCCAACAGCCCGACTGTAAGTACGGTTACGGAGGTGGACCACAGTGCTGATCGCGCATGACCACATGTTGTTAGGCACAGACATGGCGTGAAGCATTGAGGACGCGCAGTCACGCAGTGTGCGCCACGGGCGTTCTGCTTTTCCAAGCATGTGATGTGCATAGGGCGCCGAGAATTGAGTGCTGAAACCCAATCTCGCGCACATGAGCTGCGTGTGCGCGGCCTCGAAAACCGAGTCTGAGTCGAATTTCAGAAACGGTGCAAATGCATGGAGGTGGGAGTGATAACGGGCATGAGTATGCCGCGCGTCCAGGAGGATGGTCTCCAGTTTCGCGCACGTCTCATCCTTAGACTTCAGAAACCGCACCCACATGAAGTTAGTGTGGTGGTCGATGACCAGCAGGCAATACCGCAGGCCGTAGGGGGAGGGTACACTGACAGGACCCCACAGATCACACGACATGTGTTGAAGCGGGGCGGCTGGCTTCTGAGATGCTGTGCGATTTTTTGGCGCAGACGTGGCTTTGTTCAGATTGCAAGACTCACAGGCGAGATCTTTTACAGAACTAGGCATAACCGGTACAGACACCGTGTTATGAGAATGCTGAGCCTGCAGGCTCTGCATGTTCAGGTGCCCCATTCTACTGTGCCACAAAGCAGCGTCGCACTCAGCAGCAAGTGCGACAGAGTTCTGGCTACGACTGTCTACGGTGGGCGAGGACATCCCCGCACAGGCATGCGACCTCGGGAGGAGGTATAGTCCGTTCCCCGACGGGATTAGCATCCCCATTCCTGTGGTCACACGCACAGTGCCAGAGTCAGTGTCTGTAGGGAAAGAAAACGCACACCCTGAGTGTTGCTGCATCCAGCTGACACTCAGGATACGACTGATACGTTGCGCTGATCGAGAGGACAAGTCAGGGGTGTACAGGGCATGAGCGAGCCGAAAGACTGTTCGACCGGAGGTCAGGCAAATGGGGATGCGGACTTTTCCACTGCCCTGGACCGTGACACCGACACCACCAACTGTGCTGCGGCGGGAGGATGGATGAAATTCCGAAAAATCCGACCGAAATGACGTCAAGTTAACGGAGCAGGCAGAGTCAACTACCCAGTACTCAGACAGGTCGGCAACACGAGATGCAGCAGACGTGAATGCAACTGAGGCAAAAGACGTACTGACCTCAGTGTCGTCATACTCGTCTTGCATGTCGTATTCCAGTGCGTCCTCAGCGGGAGCATGTCCCTCAGATGCTTCAGCAGGAGAAAGGTGGCTGAGGTGTGCAGTGGGGGGAGGCTGGTCCGCGTATCTCTCGGCAATCTGTTTGCGCTTGGCCAGTGTCCAGCGGAGGACATCAGCATCCGGCGCTTTGCAGGTCGACCAGACATGGTTGGGGTCTCCGCAGGCCCCGCACTTCATTGCGAACTTGGACTTCTTTTTGTCCGCGGTCCATCCCCCACCGCCACGGCCACCCTGCCGTTTGCGATCCGCAAGGAAGGCATTGACCGCAGGCCCGGAATCAGCAGTGTCCCCCTTGTTGGAGACATCTGCATCAAGATTTTGAGCCTGGTGGATAATGCTCCCCATCACTTTGTCGGCTGACAGGATGAAGTCGGTGTCAAAGGCATTAATCACACACTGTTTGGCCTGGCCATACTGCCCAACGTTCGACAGACCGCGAATCATGACCAGAGCGAGGACGTGGGGGTGAATGGCTGCAGAGCCATCTTTCAGCTGCAGGCAGTCGTTCAGCTCATCGAAGCACTGCTTCACAGCGTGGACGTATGCCGAGACTGATTGACCAGAGGCCTGACGAACCATCATGCGGTCCAGGAGCGACAGCGTGCGTGAAATGGACTGTGCGTCCAGTCTCTCGCACAACACTTCCCATGCGGCTGTCCCGCAGTCGAGTCGTCCAGCGGGGACCCCCGCGATGGCCTGTGCGGCTGGCTTGTTCTAGCGGCAGCACTAAACGAGCATCGCGTGCGCGAACCGCTGAGCGACTGGATTCAGAGGCACGCCAGAGGAGGAAAGAGCAAGTTGAGGGATCAGTGCAGCCCCCTTAATCGAAAGGAAAGACAGAAAGTCGCGCTTCCAGGTCTTGAATTCACCTGTCCTCGGCATAAGCGGAGCGTCCATGCGAAAAGACCGGGAAAAAGAGTCACCGTCGAAGTTGGTGGCCCAGTCTGCTGTCATCGCAACGAACTCCGGGTCGATCGTGGGCCTGCGGCTGGCGCTGCCGTGGAGTGGGTACTCGTGTACCGGAGTAGGCACGGGGTCGCTAGCAGGCCGGTACTGGTTGGGCACAGGCACAGGTTGGAACGGCGCTGTGTCGATAGGCACCGGGTGATCGCGCAGTGCGTCCCGACGGAGAAGCTCCGACTGCGTCCGGTCCTGGTCGTCCATTCTGGCGTGGAGCAGCTGTAGCTGTTCCATCACCAGTCGAATGCTGTCGCCGGCTGAGTCGGGCAACGGAGTGTCGCACGTGCCGGAGTCGACACCAGAGTCGGCGGCCGATGCGGTAGGTGCCGGCTTTGATTTTGGTGCCATCGTGAAAGGGTCGAGTACCCAACTGGACAGTGGAAAAAATCCACTAGCGGTAACTGTGCCTAACGACGGTATACAAAGAGACGGCCTGATGCCCGCCGACCCGTCGGCCTGTTGCCCCGGGGTGTCTCAATGCACCTTTTTCGTATCCTCCACCCAGTGTGGGGCACAGTGACAGCCGAGGCAAGAACATGCAGGTGTATATGTCCGCTGCTCTACGTTACGGCTGAAGCTGTCGTGCACCCTGTGTATGAGTATTCACCCTCACAATGCTCCCCCCTTCCCCACTCCAGCTTGGACATGTATGCACCCTGTCCGCACAAGCGAGTGCGCTTGTGTGGTTGGCTAGGTCGTCGTGGCGTAGAGTAGAGTAGGTGGTAGCGGGGCTGTTCCGTAGAGTAGTGTTTGAGAAAGTGGAAATAAATATACAGAGGAAAGTATGATTATTCAAAGAAAAAAAAAAAGCTTTGCCTTCGGGCGAGTGTCCAAGTTGCACGCCGAAAGGCACTGTCGTCTCGCGTAACCTTCAGGTGGAGGGCTCCATAACCTGTTGAACGTGGTATGCACGGTTCGATAAGGAAGATACTGTAACGTGATGGTTACAGGTGCGCTACACGACCAGCCTTGGGTGGCGGCTGGTGTCGAGACAAGAGTGTGTTTCAGCTGTCGCTGTCAGCTGTCTGTACGCTAGTTTGTGATATCGCGCTCAGACATTCTAGGTGATGTCCTGTACATAAGGACTTCTATCAGAGCATACATTAGCTCTCTGTAACTAATCTGCATTAGGAATTACTTACAACAGTCACAGCCGTACGATCACGATGCTACTCGACCACCGTTGTTGTGTAGCAACTTGATTACCACACAACACGATGTCTCTCAACACTCCCCCTTGCTACGCAGGCTAACCCATGATGGCAGTGCACAACTTGATGTGCCTTGCACTCACTAATGGCTTGGTTAGCACATCAACAAGCATGTTCTCCGTCACACATTATTGCACCTCGATGTCTCCGCTCTCCACCTTCTCCCGACAAAAGTGGCACCTCACGTCCATGTGCTTGTTGCGTTCGGTCGTCACCCTATTCTTACTGAGTGCGATACAACTCTGATTGTCCTCGTGAATGGTGATGGCAGACCCGGAGTCTTGATGAAACTCATGAAGCAGTTGCTTCCAAAACGCCGCCTTTTGAGTGGCCGTAGTCAACGCCATATATTCTGCCTCCGCTGTCGACAACGCCACAGTTTGTTGCCGGTGACTCTTCCAACTCACCGCTGCACCGTTGAGTATGAGCACATACCCCGTGCGAGAGCGCCGCTCGCCAATATCACTCGCGTAGTCAGAATCTGACCATCCTTCCAGCTTTGATGAAGGTGCGCCACCGTACATCAACACCGACTCTGCGGTCCCCTTGAGGTAGCGGAGCACCCTCTTGGCTTGCTCCCAATATAACTGATAGGGGTCGGACATGTACCTACTAAGGTGGCTAACAGCCATGGTGATGTCGGGCCGTGTGCTTACGGAAGCGTACAACAAGCTACCGATCAAGCTTTGGTACGGCCTTGAACCGGGAGGCAGGTTTGATGTCGACGTCTCCACACAAGTGTTCAAAGCATCGACCGCCATAGGTGAGCCCTCTGGCTTACAGTCCACCATATTGAAGCGCTCCATTAGATCTAAGACGTATTGTTGCTGTCCAATCCTGAGGATGCGGTTGCCACGATCACGCTCCATTGTAATGCCAAGCAACTAGGACATTTGACTCAGGTATTGCACGTTGAACGTCATGCCGAAAGCCGACTTGAATTCTGTTGTAAGTAATACCGTATACGTATTAGTTGCAAATAGCTACTGTAAGCTACTCTAGATATGATTAGTACATGTCTAGATCGGACATACCGATAAAGTTTTTGACTCGGTACATAGCTGTCGCTAGGCTACAGCTCTCTCACTTCCGTTGTCCCGACACCACGCATGTAGGCTGGTTGTCGCCGTAACTGTTCCGTTTGCGGGACTGTGACTGTAACTACGTTTGCGTAAGTTATCTTCCACACTAACTGTGCTTGGATGGTTCAATAGGTTATGGGCCCCCGCCTCACGTCACTCACGCGCGACAACCTGGTTGAGCGACCTGCGATCGACAGCTCTCCCGCAGAAGGCAAGTTTCTCTAGACACCTAGTACTTTCACCTTGTAGTCGGCGGTATCGCAAGTATAAACTGCGACTTAAAACCCGCCACCACCCCTCTTAAGCCAGCCACTCGACGGCGATAGCCAGCCACCCACACCGACGCACTCGTCGTGTGTGGACATGGTGCACACAGGTCCAAGCTGGAGAACGGGGGGGCGCACTATCGGGTGAATACGCATCCACAGGTTGCACGCCAGCCGTAGCTTACCTTTTCTATTTTCATATTATCTTAGCGACTCAACAGCCAGCACAACGCTCCACTTGTCATGGCCTTGGCCTCGACTTGTGCCCCACACTGGGTGGAGTATACAGCAAGGTGCTTTGAGACACCCCGGGGCTACATGCCGAGGGGTCGGCGGGCATCAGGCCGTCTCTTTGAAACCACTGTTAGGCACGAGTCCGGCTAGCGGTTTTTACCGTTGCCTGTATTTTATTCAGCTCTTTCTTTTTCGCCCTCTGTCAAAATGGCGCCGAAAACTCCGCCTGTTTCACCCCTTGACTCCCCTGACTCAGGCTCTCAGCAGAGCGCCCTCGATGCCCCCCCGGATACTCTCGCGCTGCTCGTTGCGCAAGTGGCGCACATTACCGCTCGTCTCGACTCGCAGTCGGCCGAGGCTGCTGCTGTTCCTGCTGCGGGTGCTAATCCGCACCCCCATGTCGCTAAGCGCCGCCACGATGCTCAGCTCGAGCACGTCCAGGACAGCCACGACGTGCACACCCTCCCCCTGCTTGTACATCCCCAGCCTGGATACGTCCCACCGGACGCAGAAACAGTCTTCGCTGCTGCTACTCCTGCAGCTCCTGTTGGCGACCCCGCAGTCGCACAGCGCCGTCCCGATGCCCCCCGCGAGCACTCGCGTGCCGGTGCGCACCACGACCCCTCGCGTCACGCCCTCCATGTTGATTACCTCCCACCCCCCCCTTCCCCCCCGCTGGATATTCCCTTCACCACCCCGGCCATCACATCCCGGAGGCGCTCTCTCACCTCGTCCCCCCCTACCGTAACCACCCGCACTCGTACGGCCCGCCGCGTCCCATGGCCGGCCGCTCTCCTTTTCCCGGTGGTCCACCTCCTCCCTTCCATGGCCGGCATTCTCCCCTAGTCCAGCGTGGCGACCCCGCCACTCGTCGCAGTCGTCGCCCCACCATTGACCCGGTGGTCATTGGCCGGGCGGCACACGAAGCCCCCGGCTTCGACAAGGACGCCCTCAACCGGTCCATGAAAATGTCGGTCCCCGTCATGGGCCCGACCACGGACTTTAAGCAATGGAAGAGGACCTTCCTTAATTTCCTCTCCATCAAGGCCGCATATCTCATTCCACAGCTGGCCATACGCGACTCCGGCGTTTGGCTCGACGAACCAGCACAGCTCGACGAACCAACTACGCCTACACGCTGCTTCTCCATGCAGCCAGCGCGAATCAGCGCGCTGACCAGGCGATGAAATGCGTTTCTCTAGCCCGCCCTAACTGCGCCGCTGCCGCGTGGGACATCCTGTGTGAACGACTCGACTGTCGGTCTTTTGCTCGCTCCTTGTCCCTCATGGACAACTTGACGGTCAGACAGCGCCCTGGTCAGTCACTCAGTGACTATGTCCACTACATGCACCAGACCTTTGACGACTACAACGACACATGCCAATTGGTTGATGGCTTCGCTGCCATCCACCCCCACAACCTCGGTCTCCTCATGCTGCGCGGTATTTCAGCGGCCCACACGGTCAGGCGAAGCAATGCGTCATCAACGCCTTTGACACGGACTACCTCATGTCTGCTTATGAAGTTATGGCCAGCATTCTCCACCTCGCGCACAACATGGACGACGACCCTGCACCGGACACACCCGCTCCGGCCATATCACCCCCTCCCATCTCCGCGTTCGTCGCTGCGGGCCGCGGCTCGCACAGCGGTCGAGGCCCACCACACCGTAACCCTCGCGGCCATCGACCCAACAAGTGTGGCGTTTGTGGCAGCCTAAACCATCTCATGTCCGCCTGCACTGCCACGGATGACGTTATGTGGAATCTCGCCAAGCGTAAGATGACCGTCCAGAAGTACGGCGCCGCCGGTGGCACCCACTCTGCTCACGCTGCGTTGCTGAGCGACGTCCCTGCCGACGATGCCCCCGCCGATGACACCGAAAGCTTACCCACCCTCGAGGACTGCGCTCATGACTACGATGACGACGAGGTGAGTGTTCCATTCAACTCTCTGGCATTCTCCTCTTCCCTCGCCCCGGGTCGTAACGTGTCACAGTTTTGGGCCGTTGATTCCGCCTGGTCGGTTAGCCTCACCGCGTTTCGAGATGACTTCGTGAAATTCACGCCCCCCTCCGCTCCCTCTCGCGTGAGCGGTGTCGGCGTTGACGTTAAGGGCAGTGGTTCAGTGCGGATTTCTGTCAGACTTGCCTCTCGCTAGCTCATTCACCGCATTGTGTATGCACTCTACACCCCTGACCTATCATCTCGCTCCGCTCAGCGTATCGGCAGACTCCTTAGTGTCAGTTGGATGCAAACTCACAGCGGATGTGAATTCGTCTTCCCCTCCAACTCTGACACTAGTTTGCTTTTGGTACCCACAGGCATGGGTGTGCTAGAACCGTCCGGAAACGGTCTCTACCTCCTTCCCCACCAGCCGGACCTCCCTTCAAGCCCATCCGCACCGGCGGAACTTGACGCCTCACCTCAAGTTGCCCTCACTGCCCAGTGTGATCCCGTTTTGTGGCACCGTCGGTTTGGCCACCTCAACATGCAAAGCCTTCACGCCCAGCATAATCACGGTGTCCCGACTAGCCCTGTGTTAGCTAGCATTGTAAACAAAGTTTCTTGCGACTCTTGCTTACTTCACAAAGCCACAGCTGCACCACGCAACACAGCCGCTTGCGCGAAGCCATCCCACCCCCTCCTCAATCTGTCCGCTGACCTCTGGGGCCCGGTCAATATCCCCTCCCCACATGGCCTCCGCTACTGCTTGCTCGTCATCGACCACCACACCAACTACATGTGGGTGCGGTTCCTTAAGTCTAAAGACGACGCATGTTCGGAATTGGAAACCATCCTCTTGGACATAAAACACTTGCATGCCCGCCATCACTCCCAGCGGGCGCGTTCGCACCGGTCCTCAAGTTTGACTCCGACTCTGTGTTTGAAGCTGTTGTCACTCGCCGGATGTGCGCACACCTCGGCGTCGGGGTACAGTTCTCTGCCCCATACGCCCACCACATGCTCGGCAAGGCCGAACGTCCTTGGCGCACTATCCGGGACAATGCATCGAAAAGCATTTCGCGGCGTCATGGTGGGCTATCCCCCTGACGCACCCGGGTATCGTGTCTACAATCCGGAAACGCGTCGCATCACCACTTCCGTACATGTTGTCTTTCAGGAAGACACCCCAGGCTTCGACACACAACCCTCCGTCGACTCGGCCATCACCGACTCTTCGGAAGACGTACCCGCAGACTCACCCCTATCCCACCCCATTGACCTCACATTACCCACACCCCTACCCCCCCCGGCAGCCCCTCGCCATGCTCGGCTCCGCTCCCACCCCATTCGCTACGGCGATATGGTTGCCCACCTGTCCGACTACCCACCGACCCTCGTAACGGCGTGTTGTGATCCTGAACAAGGCACAGCTCAAGAGGACATATTTGAGCACCCTCACGTCCCCGACCTTGTCACGGGTCCCCCACACACACCTGCCGGCACGTCCTCTACTGCCGTCGCCCTCCTCTCCGCCCGAGAGTGTGTGGAACCAAAATCCTACCGGGCTGCGCTGGACAGCGCCCAAGCCCCCCAATGGCAAGCCGCTATGCAACATGAGTATTCCTCCCTCATCAGCAACGGCACGTGGGACCTTGTGGACCTCCCCCCAGGCCGCATGGTCGTTAACATCATGTGGATCTTCAAAGTCAAGTCGGATACAGCCGGCGACGTCTCCCGCTTCAAAGCGCGGTTCGTCGCCAAGGGGTGCAGTCAACGCGCTGGACTGGACTACACGGAGACCTTCTCCCCGGTCATCCGCATGGCCAGCCTGCGTCTCTTCCTAACCATCGCAGCCGCCCGCGACCTTGAACTCTGCCAGCTTGACATCGACACAGCGTTTCTCTACGCCCCCATCCGGGAGGATGTGTACATCCGCCAGCCCCTCGGCTTCACCGATGGAACGTCCAAGGTTTGTCACCTCAAGCGCTGCCTCTACGGCCTTAAGCAGTCCCCCCGCGAGTTCAACATGCTACTTCGTGCATGGCTCGTCGACCATGGATGGCAACAATGCGTCTCCGACCCGTGCATCTACATCTTCCGCACCGGCCACGTCTTCGCCATGATCGCCATGTACGTCGATGACATTCCCGCGGCCTGCAATGATGCCACTTGGCTCGCATCGTTCAAAGCCCAACTCGGAGCACGGTTCAAGATCAAGGACCTAGGCGACCTCTCCCAACTCCTCGGCATGCACATTACCCGCGATCGCTCCACGCGCACAATCTCGCTGGACCAGTCCAAGTACCTGCGCGACATCCTCGCCAAGTACGGCATGTCCGACTCTAAGCCGTCGTCACTTCCGATGGACCCGGGCTTTCTCGCCGGCCTCGCACACTTGAATTCGCCCTCTCTCACAGGGGTGGCCAAGGACGTCTACCCCAGCCTCCTGGGCAGCCTCCAGTACGCAGCCGTTTGTACACGCCCCGATGTCTCCACGGCGTTGAGCATCCTCGGCTCTGCCCAAGCCTCACCCACCGAGGCACACTTGCAGGCTCTGAAAAAGGTCCTCCGCTACCTCCATGGCACCATCGACATGCGCCTGACGTTGGGGGGGGGCCTGGACCACAGCCTCCAACTCACAGGCTTTGCCGACGCTGATTGGGCCAACGACAGCAGCACCCGCAAGTCTCGCTCCGGCTATCTCTTCACCCTCGGACGCGGGCCAGTCAGTTACAAGTCCAAACAACAGACTTGTGTGGCTCAATCCACGTGTGAAGCCGAGTACTACTCTGCGGCTGACGCCACCAAGGAGGGACTCCACCTCCGACAACTCCTGGGGGAAATCTTCAACTCCCCCATCACCGAAACCACCACCATCTGGGA
The DNA here is from genome assembly GCA_026401115.1 of Tetraselmis chui. NCBI lineage: Eukaryota > Viridiplantae > Chlorophyta > Chlorodendrophyceae > Chlorodendrales > Chlorodendraceae > Tetraselmis > Tetraselmis chui. The sequence goes on from JAPMLY010002555.1 coordinate 12,829, forward strand.
GGACAACCAAAGCGCCATTGCATACTCCCAGAATGCCTTGGTCATGACGAGAAGACTAAGCACATCGGTCTGAAGTGGTACTTCCTCAAAGACCACGTGGAGCAGGGAACCATCAAGTTGAGGTACCTCCCCACTGACCAGATGGTGGCTGACATGCTCACCAAACCCCTCCCAGGACCTGCACTAGCAAGACACCGAAGTGCGATCCTTGGAGGACAAGACCCAATGCAACGCTTCATCCCGTAGCTACCTTCAGGGGGAGTGTTGTAAGTAATACCGTATACGTATTAGTTGCAGATAGCTACTTGTAAGCTACTCTAGATATGATTAGTACATGTCTAGATCGGACATACCGATAAACTGTTTGACTCGGTACAGAGCTGTCGCTAGGCTACAGCTCTCTCACTTCTGTTGTCCCGACACCACGCATGTAGGCTGGTTGTCGCCGCAACTGTTCCGTTTGCGGGACTGTGACTGTAACTACGTTTGCGTAAGTTATCTTCCACACTAATTGTGTTTGCATGGTTCAATAAAGTCATCGATGGAGCTACCCGCTGGTCCGACGATGATGATGTCGTCCACGTACAACGTCAAGACATAAAGCTCACCCTCCTTGCTGAAGACGTAAATGCCGGGATCCTCTCTGGATTGGCTGAAGCCAATCTCCTCTAGCCATGTTGTGATTGTCTTATTCCAATTCCTAGGAGCTTGCTTGCGGACATACAGTGATTTCTTCAGCAAGCACACCCACCCCTCTCTATTGTTGTCGGTGTGACGGAATCCTTATGACTGCCTCATGTAGATTTCCTCCTCGATATCGGCCTCCAAGAATGCCGTCACCACATCAAGTTGCTCAACCTCCCAATCACTACAAGCAACAAGCGTGAGCAACGTCCGCGTATAAATAACCCTCACTGTGGGAACGAAGGTTTCGTGGTAGTCCACACCATGCTCTTGAGTAAACCCACAAGTCTTGCTTTGTACCTTGCAATCTGCCCATTGGCATCGCGCTTCAGGATGAACACCCACTTGGAATCCACGAGCTTGCGGCCGGCAGGACAAGGGACCAATGTCCAGGTTTTCCGAGATACAAATGAGTCGTACTCGCTGTTGATAGTTGCCTCCCACTCCCCCGATTGGGGACTCCTCAGCGCTTGCTTGCATGACACAGGCTCTTGAACAATCGGGCTGCTTGTTGGCTTAATAGCTGCGGTACTTCCCGCAATCCATCCATCTCCCGGAGCTCTCGTTGAACGGAGATTACTCCTTGGTCTGGGTACGCTTTGTTGTGGTGAGGCAGTGGATCGAAGATTATGCCTTGGACGTGGAGTCTCCCCCGAATGCATGTCCCGCTCATCTTTCATCGACGTGGAATGTTACAGCGACCCGCGTAGCGGCGACTCCCCCAAATGTGTATCCGGTTCTTCGCTGTACATGGTGCGCCGGATGTTGTCCTCTTCATCATCATTGCATTACGCCGCATTGCTGCCCCCCATTGAGAGGGCAGCCGCCTCATCGAACACCACGTCACGGTTGCTCACCACCCGACGAGTAGCAATGTTGTACACCACCCACGCCGGTGACTCGGAAGCGCAACCCACAACGACACCCTTCCACGCGCGATCGTCAAGTTTGTGGCGTTGAGACTTGTCAACTACGTGGACAAAGGCCGGACAGCCGAAGACCCGCACGGAGCTCAAATCAGCTCGTCTACCGGTCGCCAAGGTGAAAAGTAAACCACCGGCTCCACCACTATGCACACGATTGCGGACATGCACCGCAGCGGCCATCGCTGGAGCCCAATGCGTTTTAGGCAGCGCGGCTTGCCGAATCATTGACTGCGTAATCGAGACTACTGTCCCGTCATTACGCTCAATCCGGCCATGTTGCCAATGCGCGTAAGGCGCAGTGATCTCCACGGCGATTTTAAACTCATCAAAGACGTTACAGAAGGCATCACCTAAGAGCACCGTGTCATTCTCCACCCGAAGACGACGATCTTCGTGCCCAAGAGAACGGATGGTAGTCAACATGCGACAGGACGAAGCGGGAGCCTCATCCTTGGAGTGGACCGCATCATGCAACATGAAACGGCTGCGAAAATCAACTGCACACAAGATGTACCGCCGTCCTCCCAAAGATAGAACACTCATAGGACCGCAGAAGTCCAAACCTAGGACCTCAAATACACCAACATTCCGGTCAGCCGGCTCACGTGAGATACGGCGGACGTGCGACGTACACACAGAACATGTCCCATAGAAGCCCAACTTTTCCGACGCAGAAAACGCCACAACCTCCACCGGAGTGGCCAAGAGCCCGTCCAATTGCGACTCGCCAAGGTGACCGAGTTGGGAATGCCACAAGCGTTTTTTCAATGGCGCAGTGGCGATCGAAGCGGTAGGATTCGACAAAGCAACCCGCGCCGGCAACCACACCAACAAATGCGCGCGCTCCAACGGAACCACCACGCCACCACCATGACCGGCATGAAAACCAAGATGGTCCACGGGATGAGCTAACACCACGCAATGACCTTGTCGCCGAGTTTAGGTAAGGCTGAAAAGCCTATGGTAAGACCACGACGCACGACGGGATGGCTCATTCTCTAGCATGGCAGGAATCTCCTCTCCATCGTCAGCATTCACAATAATGCGGACCGAGCCCCCGCCAACAACGCGGGCACTAATACCCTTCACCCACAGCATGTCATTGAGCGCTCGATACTCAGAGAAGTCACGGCGCACACTAGTAATGTGATAGTTGGCGCCGCTGTCGGCCTACCACATCCATGTTTCCCTATCGCGCACGAATATGTGTCGAGCCTCGGAGAATAGCTTCGCATGGGTGGCCGTCACGTCCATGACCGCCGGAAAAGCAACTAGGGAGTCTACCTGCGTAGATTTACCTCCGGTGTTGTTGTCCGGGCACTCGGACTTGCGATGGCCCTTTTTACCACAGCTGTAGCAAACACCACGAAAAATCCTCGCTGCGCCTTTGCCATATGAGGCACGACGAGTAGTCGTAGCTCCTTGAAGAAATTCAGCTGGTTTTGGAGCTCCGAGACTTGCCCCTTCAATAGATCGTAGTCATCATGAGACGCTATAAAAGGCTTAGGCGTTCAAGGCTCCGTTGTATGTGATTGCGCACGACTCTCGATGCGCATGCCCTTTTGACGAAAGTCACGCTTGACGGCATCCATAATGAGGTTGTGTACGTCCCACGTGTCGGTAATAGAATGGTATTCGCTGCGAATGCCCTTCACCAAGTACACTATAATACGCCGGTCGTGGACGACTTCCCGAACTCGGGTAAGCTGTCGTTGCAATCGAACTAACCGGTTCATGTATTGAATGCCGCTCTCGCCGCCCGCTTGCGGCGTGTCCAAGTCCTGCAACAACTCCGTACATCGGTATACACCATCGTCCTCATAATGATTGACTAATCCGGTCCACGTAGTGTGGCCGCAGGTCTTCTCATCCTCGCTAACATTATGGATAATAGAGAGATCGTCTTCCGACAGCGCAAAAGTCAATGTGGAGTACATGTCGACTTGTTGTTGAGAGGAATCGGCACCATCCGATGACAAAGCCCTCGCTTTTGCATTAGGCCAAAGCCAGGGAAACGTTTCTTCCGCTGCCGGAATCTGGAACGGATAGTTACACGTTGGTCGTGCCGGCTGTGATGCCTAAAGAAGTGAGAAGGAGAGAGATGGCGGCCGGCGAAGGCACCGGCAGGGCCGGCCGACCGCCATTAATAGGGAATAGAGTACCGCTACTAGCATGATACTAAGTACTATGATGTCAAATAGCTACCTTGTGCATAAGCGTTAGGCAACGGAATGCTAGTGATAACACCCCCCTCAAGGTATCCGAGGTCTTGACGTCGTCCTAGCTTGCGTCGAGGAATGTGCCATCTTGGTCGAAGGTTAAGTGCTTGTAGCGTGTGTCTCAGGCGGGGTAGGAGTAGCGACATGCGCTCACATGAATGTGCCGCTACCGGCGAGTTACCGATATGAAGCGGTTTCAAATGTACTGCGTAATGTAGCAGTCTAACATGTAGCGGGGAAACCTGTCCACGGGCGAATTAGCCGACGCATGAGAGCCACCGGTGAGGAAGAAGCAAAGCCAAGTAGCCAACAAGGTTGTTAGGAGCGTGTAGGCACGCAAAAGCATAGACGGGCGCTGCTCGTGTTGACTCCCCCCTTTCGCCGTGGGAAAGGCTAGCTCCTCGCTAAGTTAGGTGAGCGTTGCGGCGATGCCTTTGGAAAAAACAAGAACAATACTAATTAAAGTACGCACGGGCCGAATTTTCGCGGGTCGGCTTTAAACAACCATATCCGGTCGAGAGCATCGGTCGGTTGAGCTAGGTGGACCATACTACATTCCGCGGTGCATTTGGAACCGCTTCATATCGGCAACTCGCCGGTAGCGGCACGTTCATGTGGGCACTTGTTGCTGTACCTACTCGGCTTGAGACACACGTTACAAGCACTTAACCTTCGACCAAGATGGCACCTTCTTCGACGCAAGCTAGGACGACGTCAAGACCTCGGCTACCTTGACGGGGGGTGTTAGCACTAGCATACCGTTGCCTAATGCTTATGTACAAGGTAGCTATTTGTCATTCTAGTACTTAGTGTTATGTTATTAGCGGTTCTATATTTCCCCGTCAGTGGCGGTCGGCCGGCCTTGCCGGTGCCTTCGCCGGCCGCCATATCTCTCCTTCTCACTTATCTAGTCACCACACCCGGCCCCCTTGTGGGGCCGGCACGACCTCCGTGTAACTATCCGTTCCCGATCCCGACATTTATCCCCAGGATAAACCGCCGCCGGAAAACTCCGTACGGAGGGTTTGAATAATTTCCGTACCCCGCGGCCTTTTTGGATCCGGCAATGGTGACCATGCCCTACTTCACCGCTACCCAGTATCGACATGCACACTTAATATAAGAGAGTGCTAGCCCGGGTCCGCGCGGAGGCTCGCACTCAAAACAAGGGTGTTCGACGGACGCGCAATCGGTGGGTAGAGGGTACGGCCGCCGGCTAGTTTTCCAAACATGTATCCGGGTACCATACAAGAAAAAGGCAAGAAATGGGACGGGAAAACTTATCAGCGCGGCGGCATGAGCGCTAGCTCTTTTTATATGCTAGTCTTGGTCCCTCCCACGTGCCCTCGAGGTGACGGGGGACCTCGACTAGGAGAAAAGTCGCGACGGGAGGAGCGGCTACGACCTTGGGGCGGGGCTTACATGATGCGATGGCGGGATCGACGAGCGACCACGTTTGGGAGGGTTTTTCCGCTAGCCTTTCCCCATTCTTTCTCCGGCAAGACCGAAGTCGCGCGGGAGCTAGATCAGGCTGCCCCGTCGCCCCTCTCGAACCGTCGAACGCCGATCGGCATAAGCCGGTCGGCACCCAGGTTCGGTGGGAGTGGGCCGCGCATCGTGAAGGTCAAGCACTAGTGTCATTTTGCATTTCTTGACAAGTGGCTCAATTTCTTTTGTAGATTTGCTTTTTGGTTACAAATTATCTTTGTTGTTACGGCTTAGGCGGGGGAACTGTGGCAATTGCTGCGGTTGCTTACAGTCTTTAACATCCGAGGAACGTTAGCACACGTTGCATATAGATGTGTCGATACGTGCACCCTGTCGCAAGAGTACCCGGCCCAATCTTTGCTCTAAAGTGTCCTAAATGGCTGAGCAGTTAATGGCCGTTAGACATCAGCCGGTCCATTTTGTTGGCATTGTTGTAAGTCATTTTCGTTTTCAATTTCAATTTCATTTGTTTTGAAAACTTGTAGCGTGTGCTAGAACATTTGAACACCGCGGAACACTTTCCCCGGGCTTTCTCTCGCGCCACAAAGGGCGTGACTCGCCGCCGTACTTCAGCAAAACGTATCGTGACTCGCAATCGCACGCAGTCACGCACAAGAGGGGTCGTATTTTGTTGCAGAATATACCGTGACTCTCAAACGCACGCGCGATAGTACTTAAGCATAACATACCGTGACTCTGACACGCGCTGCGAAGTGTCCATCTTGCATTGCGATCCATCGAACGGCGACACGCCCTCCTTAAATCGTTGGATCTCTAGGAGCGAATTTGTCGCGGAGAGCGCCCCTTCATTAGGTGCTTGAATTCTTTGAAGTTGATGCCTTGCTCAAATAGTACAAGGATATCAATTACATCATCGGTGAAGCCCGGGTACTTGCTTTAAAGTATTTCCGATCGAACACGGGCTCGTGCTTGTAGTCGAAGGCCGAGATGTCTAGAAACGCTTTGCTCAAATATTCTAGCTCGTCGGGTGTCATCGCTCGACCAAGACTATTTTCGCTTATTGCGACTACTTGCTACTACTATGAACGGAAAAGTGTCGGTTGAACTCCAACGAGTACTAGAGCGGCTAGTGTGGCACGAAAAGCACCGCATGAACTCCGGGCGAATCCGCGTCACACACCCGACACATGTCTTGGTCTTGGCCTCCTCGCGCTTCTGGTGGCATGGGTAACTATAGAAGTACTTCGGCTTCACCTCGCACCTACGGTACATGGAGCACGGGTTCTCCAAGTGGTTGTTAGCCATCTCCTTCCAACTCTTGCGGCAGTGCGTATTGGCGCAAACCAAAATTTGATTGCACTTCCCGCAAACTTTTCTCGCCGGCCGGCTGCGACGAGAGGTTCCCGAGTCCTCGGAGGCGCCTTGAGAAATTGTGACGGAGATAGTGGTGAACGCCATTGTTACCGACTCCTAGAAAAAGCCCGCTTAAGTCGCGTGAGAATTATAGGGGCTAAGAGTAACACAATGCCAAGGGTGCGCATCTATTCCGACGAAGAGCGAGCCGCGAGAGCCAAGGAGGCGCAAAAGCGATGGCAGCTCAATAACAAGGACCGGCTGCGAGAGTACGCTCGCTAGTACGCGGTGAACAATAGTGAGAAAGTCCGTGCACACGCGATGCGCTATTATTTGAGACATCGCGATGAAATTCCTGTTGCGCGAAGGGAAGTGTATCACCGCAAGAAGCAAGAGCGACTTCCCGCAACGTGTAAAGCCTTTATTCCAATAAGACAATAGTACACGGCTCGCGAGCATGTACCGAAAATATCGCTTTTACTGGTATTCCGATTACGGTACAAGGCTCGCGAGCCGTATACCGGCCAAAAAGGAACACGGCTCGAGCCAAAAGGAACACGGCTCGAGGTTCAATAAGCCGTGTACCTTTCCGCCCGAGCCGTGTACCGGGAGGATATACACGGCTCTACCGCCCAGTACATTATGCATGATATCCCGCTTGACGCGTCGCGCGGGGCTCTTCCCCCTAGCCGGCAACAATCTCTGCGCAGTATCCCACCACCCACATCCCCGTCGATAGGCGCGCGAGTATAACCCACTTAATATACCTCGGCGAAAGCGCTCCGAAGAAGGGGTCGCGCAATCCGGAAGTTGGCACTCGACAAAGGCGGAGAAACAAGCTGCCCTTGAGGTGTCCCTCTCCACCTTGGAGTTGATAGGGGGTGGCGAAGAAGGAGGAGGCGCTCGAACGCGTTGCTGGTATACTCCGGCTCCTACACGCCATTGCGAGAGCGCTTGTAGGACTATGCAGCTGAAACTTTCACCGAAGCCAGTCAAGCCCCAAATCTTGCCTGAGCGGGAGTCAGTGCGTCTGGTAAGTATCTTTTAGGGTCATAGTTAGGGCCGTCCCGATAACGAGTTGGTGGGATGCGCGCGTTTTCTCGTCGGTTGCACACTCACCCACATCCTCGGGAAAAGTTAGGCCGTCCACTACTGTCGCTCATATGACATTGGACAAACGCCTTCTTGTTCTCTAGACAAAGAGTCATCATTTGACATAAGTATTTTTCGAATAGCGCCTCTGACGCGGAATGAGCGAAGTGCAAGAGCGAGCCATGTCGCGCTTTTGTATACGGTTACGGGCTGAATCGGACGCCCACTCTTTCCACGTTTACTGTCGGGTTTTAAGCCCTCCCACTACCACCCAAGTTTTTTGCTCGCACGACAAACCATTTATGAAATGGTATATGTCAAAAAACATTGACAGTGAATACTCGAGGTTTCGTAGTGGAGCCGGGGGGGGGGGGGGGGGGGGGGGGAGGGGGGGTTCTATTTGTGGATTGGGCGAGCTAGTGGTCGGGAGGGCGTCCCGGTAGCGGGGAGCGCAAGCATAATATATGCATTTGGTCGAGCAATTTCCCGATACCAGTCGGACCCACATGAACGAGGGCTACCTTCGAGGGGCTCGGGATATAGAATAATGATATCACAGATCGGAGCACAACCTGCAAGAGGGGGACAGCTCTAGCTGGAGGGTGTTCCGGCGAGGGGGCGCGTAAGCGTAATTTACACGCAATAAATAAATACATAACAATGCGGTTGTGAGGGGGGTGAGCTTTGGTGTATACCACCTCAATTAAGCCCCAATACCAACAAACTTTAGCTCTAACATGTATTTCGTGCCGTTGTTGCTGATGCACACACACACACACACACACACACACACACACACACACACACACACACACACACACACACACACACACACACACACACACACACACACACACACACACACAGAGAGAGAGAGAGCTCCCGGCTGCGGGGTCCGTACTCATCAGTACATCCGGTGTAGGCGGAACGTCATTCGTAAGTGCCACAAGGCCGAAGAGCAGTGCATGGTCCCCTACAGCAGTGATGCGCCTCAGATTCAGCAACAAGGTACGAGCGTGGGTAGGTGTGTGTGAGGGGGGGGTGTGTGCGGGCGCGATGGCTGCGCACAAAAGGCCGCATAAGCCGGATATTAAGCCCGTATGTACTGCAATTCGAGTCGTGTACCGAAAAAAATTCTTATCGGAATACCGAAAAGCGAGCGGAACACGGGTCCTGATATTTTCGTCCCGCGAGCCATGTACCGGCCGAGCCGTGTTCCTACGAGCCGTGTACTACTTTCTTATTGGAATAAAGGCTTGATAATGGCGCGTGAAAATCTGTAATATTAACTAATAATAACCCCTCGCACTCTCCATTTCCAAGAAGAATATTTCAACACCATACCCATGCACCATGTTGCTCGCCAAGCGCAAAGCGATAATTCCGCAAAGAAGTTTGCGAGCGAGATGCTATCGTGAGCTCCGCAAGCCGCTACGCCATGCACTAAAGTCACCTATCAGCGCCACGAGTACCACGTGGGGAGTGAAAATCACGAGATTGGACGATTGTATGCGACTCCTTACTATTACTACCAAACCATGATGCACGAGCTACGCGGGTTTATTATCGATGGCAGGTACAAGCCGCTTGACATGAGCAATGCGCGTCCAAGGATGATTGTGTCGAAGCTCTAGGGCGAGTGCAAAGATGTCATTCAACACTATGTCGATAATCGCGACCCCATACTCGCCGAAGTGCAGCTCGTGTGCGAGTGTGGCATACGCGTTGCTGCAAACTATCTCCTTCAAGGTGTCCATTGAAAAGGAGTTGCGCAGCATCTTCGACGTATTGGATCCTCAACTGTGGTTCGAGAAGCTCGACGAGGTCACTTACGTAATTGGCTTCGAGGATGGCGTATACGACTTTCGGGAGAAACGGTTCCGTGATGGCAAACCGGAGGACTATGTGAATATGTCATGTGGCCATTACATCCACACACGATCCCGGAGCTCGGCAACCGTTCGGTCGACGAGCTGATAATAGTCTGCCTCAACGACGGGCATCTTTTGGACGGCTACTAGGCCAACTGCCAAGAGGCCATAAATCGCATCGTGCTAGCTTCGAGCGAGTCTGACGCCACCCTCGCCGTCGGCGATTTGACAAACTGCGCCAAGCTCCTGGGGGTCCGCCCGTTCGACGCGTCCGTCCACGGCGTGCTCGCGGGCGGGCGGGGCGTGGACCTCTCCGGCACCTCCTCCATCTTCATCCGGTCGAACTTGAGCACCCGCAACCGGGACCCGGAGACCCGCGTCCAATCTAACGTCCTCGCCAAGGTTCAGGTGTCGCGGAAATTCAACGATGTCGAGTACCACTCGTCAAGCGTGCATTTTCCCATCTCTAACCGGTCCATCAGCGTGATCCTCGTGTACCTCACCTACGACGTGCAAAAGAGCCTGGATTTTCATAGCGTGGACTACTCCCTCACGATTGAGATTGCGCTGAAGCGGAAAGAGCGAAGTGGACACGCCGTGGACTACCGAATCTTTTGTGTGATATTTAACATGAATGAATCGGAACCCGGAAACGCTGCGCCCAAGAAACCTACCGATGCGGCGGGTGATTCAAGTGGACATTACGGAGGTGGACGAGAACCTGCTTGAAGTGAAAGCATTACGCGATTGACGTCCTAGCCCTTCAAAACGCCGACGAGGCCATCCAAGAGGACATTGACAATCTGCAAGATGAGGGGCAAGACACCATCGACGTGACGGCGTATATCCTTAATACCGAGAAGGCGGACTTTTCCGTGGACAAGGTGACGGTCCTCGACCTCTCAAAAATGAATTTTACAGGTTTTCAAGACGTGGAGGACAACTTTAACTTGGAGGATATACTCGAGTGTGATGCTATGAACGTCGTGGAGTATGAGCACCCGACAACCGTTTCCCCGGAGCGAATCCACGAGGCGACCTTCACAAAGGGCATCATCGTGAACGGCGACAAGATCTTGCGCGAGCCAGACCCCGGCAATCATTTTCAGAAAATTGTCGCGCCGACGTAGCCGTGGCTCGAGGGGCATATTGTGAACGACTACGCCGACAATTTGTCGGTCAGCGATGCGAGCGGCACGTCGCGCCGAATCTTGTTGGAGGGCAATTCGGTGACCGTGCAGTACGACGACTTGCATGAACTCTCCGTCCTTGCCAGCGGGGCCACTACCGGTTCTTACAACGAACGGACAAGCCGAGTCTCGAGGGGTCTATCGGACCCATGGCCTCCAAGGCCCAACCGGCTCACCATGCATTGCTAGTCCGCAAGGCCCACATGGACCTAAAGGCCCAGAAGGTCCGCCTAGATCAGCGGATGGCATGCAAGCCCCCCCGGGTGAGAAAGATGACACGGGAGAAGCTGGCCCCCAAACTCAAGCTTGCCGGCAAGGCCAAGAGGGACCTCAAGGCCCCGAGGGCCCCGAAGGTCCACCTGGGCTAGCGGATGGCCCGCAAGGCCCGCCGGGTTAGAAAGGCGACACCGGAGAAGCGGGGTTGCAAGGCCCGGCTGGACCCCAAGGCTTAGTTGGCCTCCAAGCCCCCCCGCGTGAAACCGGCGAAAAGGGAGACACGGGAGACACCGGCCCCGAGGGTCCCCAAGGCCCCGCCGCCCTCGATGGGGCACCTGATTGGTCCGTCATATCCGGTAAGCCGACATGGGTGGCGGTGACCCAAGCGAGCGTCAACTTGTCGGACTTCAACAACGTGTTGATAATGGCAGTCGGTGACGTGGAGTGAATAGACGTACTTAACAAGCCCGAATTCTTCACCGGCTCTTACGACGACTTGACCCACAAGCCAAGCATCGAGGAAATCACGGGCCATGAAGGTCCCCAAGGCCCCGAAAGACCGTATGGTATCCAAGGTCCCGAGGGTGGTCCACCGGGTCCCCAAGGCCTAGACGGCCCCTAAGGTATTCAAGGCCCCCAAGGCAACAAGACACTGCGACATTTGCTCATGCAACCGAACAACATGTTGAACACGCGGCAAGCACGTTACTTGCGGGACTTGCAACCGTTTGTAGGTTCGATGACGCTTGCGTACCGCGACGGAGCCATGAACGACGATGATTCGTTAAGTCCGAGACCATACTCCGTACCTCATGCCATAGTTCCATTGTTTTGGGATAGTGAGGTTCCGTCTGATTCAGAACTACGACGGAAGTCCCGGTCGGTGTTAGAAGACGCGCAGTTAAACTTATTGACAGTTCACGCGTTGCGGTTGAGCCACGAGTTCGCTGATCTCATTCGCGAGGGGTACTCCCAAGACTCGTTTTACGGGGACGATGGTTAGTGGACGAAAGACATCCGCATTGAAGCCAAAGCTGGGTATATTTGGCGTCTCGATCGCCTTTGTGTCCTACGGAACTCTTATCTCCGACTGAGATTGATATCTAAGGTGCACGACCGTTCGTCAGTTGGTCACATAGGAGTTGCTAGCACTCTTGCAAAAGCGCTCGACAGATTTTGGTGAAATTGAATTCGCCAAAATGTGAAAGATTTTTGCGAGCGCTGCGGCGTATGTTGACGAGCTAAGATCTAACAACGGATGGTGGAGACTCTTTACCTCTTACCTAGTCCACCCATGCCGTGGCACACAATTGGTCTTGACTACTTGACACATTTGCCCTTTGACGATGTGCTTTGACAATGTGCTTATTGTGGTCGACCAGTTGACTCGAATGACCCATTTTCTGCCATGTACAGAGAGCGTAACAAGAGAGAAACATGCTAATTTGTTTTTACATGAAGTCTACCGTTCACATAGACTACCACGGCGTTCTTAAGTACCGGAAAAGCGTGCGCGCTAATTTTGTCCGGAATACAGGTGCTACCGACGTTTCCGACGCGGCACCAAACTGTTGTCCGCGAGCGCTAACCCTACGGCTAATCCTACCGCGACTGTGCAACGCAAACACGTTCATTGCTCGTCACAACCAGCACATCTTGAACTCTATTCAAATCGCAGTTACTGTCGGTGGTGGACGGTCAATTGGCGTTGCGACGGAGGCACGGAGGCCGCTCTTGTCGGACGGGTTTGGTAACCATGCTATCGTCTCACCACCATCTCGTTACTCACCTCCGCAAGCTCGGAACTGAACGGGAGAGCACATACCTGCCATTATTGCCGGCAGACAAGCCACGATGGTAGGCAAGAGTATATCCGAGAAGACCGTTAAAGCGGATTTTTGATTTTTCTACACACTCATTCATGCTTTACGCTCATTTTCACAGGTGCAGTTTGTGAAAATACGCCGAGGCGGCTGCGTGCTGCGGGCAAATGGCACGGCGCGAAAACTGCGTACAATGTCTTTTAGCCACGGCCGCCAACCAGCCTACCGCCGCAGATTATTGTCGTCAATGCGGCAGGTCAACTGATTTGGAAGGAGTGGCAACTGTTAACGGGGACTTGTTGGTATCGGCTGTGACTGAGACGCTTTACGAGTGCTGTAACTCGCAAATCCCACAAGCTGGACGCACAGCCGCGACGGGGACCTTCAAGAACGTCCCTATTGACCTTGTGGCGGCCTTTTGCGACGCCAAGCCATGGTTGTGGAGAAAAATAACAGTAAGATCCACCCCAAGCTGGCGTCGAGTGAAGTATGTCACCACCCGAATGGAAGGTATCGCTTCACTTGTGTGCTGTCACGATAAACACGGTGATCCACCGAGGGTCCGAAACATGAAAAGCCGGACTCGCGCAGAGCGAGCGCAGGCGCGCATGGAGCAGCATAAAAGGCGAGGTAGCTTCAGTTGGGCTCGACTGACGGACAACGGCGACATTGTCACTCTTCTCCCTTTGTTTACTGTGGAGGTGACGGAGACCCTGTGGAAAAAGGGTAGCAAGCTGCGCAACATAGTCGGCACGTTGCGCTTCCACACTGCCATCGTGTCGGCAACGCCGGACAGTGACGTGCAGCTCCCGGAGGGCTACCCCGTCATTGTGGATTCTAGGTCGGCTTGGCCCATATTGCCCCACTATACCGACCCTAAAGCGTATTTAATGCATGAATTGCAACAATTATGCGGCAGTAACTTCCAACACCTTTTGGGGGTTACGGGGGAGTCGGACGCGCTGCGGTCGGTACATGGATGGGACTGCACCGCACCAAATACACCACCCCCTAACATGATGGTGGGAGGGTCTAGAATAGGGTGGGAAGGTCCAGATGGAGAGGACGGAGTTGTGCATGTGGGGCGAGAGAAGCAGGCGGGGCGGTTGGAGTTAGGACATGAGGACACAGAGGGCAGCATCAACACCGTTGATATTCTGAGTGGCAGTGGACGAGCCAGCACCTATACATCAGGGTTCAGTGTCGACACCGAAGATGTGAGGTGCGGTCCGCACTTGATGCCAAAATATAGACGTTGCAAGGCGAAGCAACGCCTAATTGATGAGAGGGAGGCTGCACGGCCAAGTGATGAATGTGTGAGCACCCGGCAGCGACCACGGCTGGCATATAAAACATACAAAGATAGGTAGTGAATTAAAATTATCACAAACTATGTAACTATATGTTCTTTTCATTTTTTGCGCTTTGCTGCTTGTTCCTCTAGTTCCAACTTGACTGAATCTGCTTTCCGCTTGGGCATGTGTGGTTGGGCACGATGGGATGGTCCGTGCATGTCTCGGTGATGTGCCATCATGGTGCGGCGCTTAAGAACTTGGCCAGCCCGGCTCAGCGTGAGCTTGCCGGTGCATGTGACGCGCTGTCTCTGATGGTTGCTTCCCTGACGGTAGCCTTGTTTCACCTCTCTGTTTGCGTGCTCCATACATTGCGCGCTGTAGCGATCAATGCAGCCATGCGCCTCCATCCATGTCGGAAAGTGCCATGCCACGAAGTGCATGTACGGAGTCACATCCGCTGCTGCAACAACATCCAAAAACGTAGAAAAGAATCCCTCCGCGGCTTCGCGTAGTGCTTGTGCTGCTGCATGTCTATCCGCTGCATCATCCCCCGGGTCTGCACTCCATGCGGCGCTCATGCAATCATAAGCTTCCCATGCCTTGTAGGCATTTGCAGCGTAAGGGTCGGAGGGTGACAACACGGCGTCCAGCAACGCACCACGCCCCTCCACAACTTTTCTGACCTCAGGTCCATTAAGAGAGGGAAGGTCAGCTTTGCTGGGGTTCTTGCCTTTGCCATTCTGCACCTTAATCTCTCGCCCGGGCAATCCGATGAGTTCCAATACCCTCACCGCCGCTTGAGCTGTGGCTGCGCTATTACACCTCTTGTAAACGGTATGCCACAGCACGTGCGGGCAAATCTGAATGCCGGCGTGCAGAGTGTCCCCAATCATGTCCACCGGGTCTACCATCATCATAGCGGGGGGGCACAAGTGCCGCTGTCCGAAGTGACTAAACTGGTAGTCTTGTCGTCCTAGCTGATTGTCGGGGGGAGGCAGGTCCCCATGGCATTGTATGAGGAGGCCACACCCAGGGCACATGTACGGCTCTGTTAGCCCATACTCCTCTCCGAAAGCGTGCGCTAGCATAGCTGCAAAAATAGCTGTCTTCTCCATGGGTGGTGTCATGCCCTTGCGCTGGTAGTCGGCTGGGGTGAGGTGCTTGTTGTGACGGGCCATGTCGCAAATAAAACAAAAGAAAGTAGATGATGCCCCAGCATGCCCAAAGGACCCACCTTGAAACGCCATATCACCACCAATGACAAGCTTGAAGATGTAGATCGCGCCATGCAGCTCCATTCCCGGACCATCACATATTTCTCTCAGCTCTTGCTTGATAGCCTCAAGCTGAGTGACAAACTGGTCGTACTTATCATGTCCCTCATACAACATGATCTTCACAGCGTTATGAATGCTGTTGTAGCCCCAACCTTCAAGCACGAAGCCGTTTGTATCAACCCTTGTAAGCACTGGCTTCAGGATGCAAAGCACGGCTCCTTGGTTACCCATCTTGAAGGCCACACTGCCATCAGCTAGTTTTCGAAACAGCAGCACGACATTTTCAGTAAAACAGTGCGTACCCCGTGTTGTGCACAGAAAGTCACACGCCAAACAAATCACTTAGCCCCGCATCTCACCGCAAAACTGAATGACGATAACCTTGCTTGTCGGCAGTTGCTCAGCAGGGAATTGCACTAGCCTGCTACGGAGTGCTTGCATCACGTCGACAGTGGCCCTTTTCCCGTCGTCCGACAGCTGCAACCCCGACAGCTCAGCGACTCGGGACTCCCATTGCCACACATCATTTTTGCTCGGCAGCAACGGAACTCGTGTTCCGTACGGCAGCACGACTACGTCGTGCTCACATGTCTCTTCATTCCACTTCTTCCCTAATGCGTGTATCAGGTCTTGGTACCGACGCCAAGTGATTTTGCACGTTACCCGAATAAAAGAAGCCCGCGCCACAGTCCAGTGCTCACGCAGTGCCTCCACCACATGCTCTTCAACGGCGCTATATAACCCACGCTGCTGGCACACCGAGTCGAGTATTTCCGGACATTCATTAAAGAAGCAGTTCAGAAGTTGCACAACCGTATCACCCGCTAGACCGTCCTCGTAACGGTTGTCCAGATATTGCTTAAGTTTCGCTACTTCGCGGCGTTTAAAGCCACGGTAGTCGGTTCCGTTCCGGACCGGTGGTGCCTTGATACGTTTCGACAGCGGACGTAGGCCTCCGTATGCACGGCGCGCCATACGTGCCTTTACAGCCTTGGCTTTCTCCCTACACCTATTCGCGCTTAGGCTGCCCTTCGAGCTTTGTGCCTTGAGTCTGCGGACTGTGCGACTCAACGACTCCCGCTGGCTGCACACCTTTGCGAGCTGCTCGGCATGCGCAATGTCCGAGTCGACTGACGCCGCACTTAACTCCTTGACGCGCTCCTCCTTACTACGGGACCGTTGCCTCTCCGACTCGAGTTGCTTCTGCAAGGATTCAGTTTGCTTCACCAGCTTTTTGTTCTCCTTGCTGAGGCGTTCCACCTCAGCTCGGAGAGTCGTGAGCTCCGCGGCCGATCGCTGCGTACTTGCCGCATCATCTTGCGACGATTGCACGACGACCGGTCAGGTTGAGATGCGTAAAGACCGTAAGTAAAGCTCATAGTCAAGCAAATGAGCACCTAGGGCCTTGGGAGGGTTGAGGCAACGTACTTGGGCGCGTGTAAGCGGTCAGTAACACGAGGATGGTAGTTTGCACGTGACGTCGTTTTCGCGTGTACAAAAAAAGCGCGTTTTCGGCGCATTTTTGGAACGCCGTGACCTCGAGTATTGGTCAGTGATCGCGACCCGAAATTCGTCAGTGGCTTTTGGCAGACGCTTTGGAGACGCCTACTTGGAACGCGGCTCAACATGTCTTCCTGTCGACACCCAACGATGTTAGCACTAGCATCCCGTTGCATAGTGCTTATATACAAGGTAGCTATTTGTCATTCTAGTACTTAGTGTTATGCTATTAGCGGTACTCTATTCCCTATTTGTGGCGGTCGGCCGGCCCTTGCCGGTGCCTTCGCCGGCCGCCATCTCTCTCTTCCCACTTCTCTAGTCACCACAGCCGGGCCCCTTGTGGGGCCGGCACGACCTCCGTGTAAGTATCCGTTCCCAACTCTAACAAGTTATGGGCCCTCCACCAAGTTATACACTAGAGAAGAGCGTGTGTAAAGCGCTCGGCGCCACGCTAGTCCTACCTACTCCCACGTAAAAAAGAGTAGAGCGTGTGTAAAGCGCTCGGCGCCACGCTAGTAATTCATCGTCCCACCGACCCCACGCTTCGCCTTCGAGCTGGTTGTCCGCGACTGTCCTACCATCTCCCACGTAAAAAGGAGAAGAGCGTGTGTAAAGCGCCCGGCGCCACGTTCGCCCCACCCAACTTTCAGTCTCACCTAGCCTTTCAGTACTTTAATTAGTACTGTTATTGTTTTTTTCCCGAGGCAATGCCGCAACGCCCACCTTACTTAGCGAGAAGCTTAACTTTCCCACGGCGAAAGGAGGGAGTCAACACGAGCACCCGTCTATGTTATTGCGTGCCTACACGCCACAAACAACCTTGTTGGTTGTGCTTCCTCCTCGCCCGTCGCTCTCATGCGTCGGCTAATTCTCCCGTGGACAGTTTTTCCCGCTACATGTCAGAATAGTACATTACGCAGTACATTTGGAACCGCTTCATATCGGCAACTCGCCGGTAGCGGCACGTTCTTGTGAGCACATGTCGCTACACCTACCCGGCTTGAGGCACACGCTAAAGCACTAAACCTTCGACCAAGATGGCACCTTCCTCAACGCAAGCTAGGACGACGTCAAGACCTCGGCTACCTTGAGGGGGGGTGTTAGCACTAGCATCCCGTTGCATAGTGCTTATATACAAGGTAGCTATTTGTCATTCTAGTACTTTGTGTTATGCTATTAGCGGTACTCTATTCCCTATTTGTGGCGGTCGGCCGGCCCTTGCCGGTGCCCTCGCCGGCCGCCATCTCTCTCTTCCCACTTCTCTAGTCACCACAGCCGGGCCCCTTGTGGGGCCGGCACGACCTCCGTGTAACTATCCGTTCCCAATTCTAACAAACGACGGATGGACTTACGGAGCGCGTCAACAACACGTTTCACCAGCTTCTACGTTGTTTATGTTGCTACGACGAAACAAACATGGCAAGCATGTTGCCTTAAGTGGAATTCGCGTACAACGCCACCCATGCGCTCGGAATTGAGCACACCCCCTTCGAGGCCAATTTTGGTTTCTCGCCTGAGGAGCCCCCTAACTTAGTGTTCATAATGCGACCATCGATTCCGGTTTCGCAAGACGCGTCAAATAAGCGGTTTAAAATGTTAAAGGAGGTACACGCTCTAGAGGGCGTTCAATGCTACGGCTACAAAAAATGAGATACATGCTCATTCGGAACCGCACTTCGTTCGAGGAGACAAAATGACAATTGTTACAAGGAGTATCTTCTTACGCGGACATCCTAACAATAATCTCCGTGATCGACAGCTTGGACCTTTATCAATCGAGGAGTAGATTTGGAAACAAAGCTACAAATTAAAACTGCCAACGATAGTACGCTCACTCCCGTTGTTTCACGTCATCAATTTAAGACCCTGCTCTACAACTTCGTTGCGTCATGTTGTCCTAGTGATTGTTCCCGAAGGATACGGGGAGTTCGACTTCTCTCACATTTGTTTTGTGCATCAAGTCTTCACCAGGACGCCGAGGCAAACATTTGTTCTTCATGACGCCCTTCTGAGATGACGACATTCCACATGTATTGCACCGGCTAAACGAAGTACATCGTACAACGGCGTTATAAGATTTCTTGGAGACGCCCCAATGGCACGCGTTTGCAAAGACTCATGCGTGCATCGACTTCATGCACGCTCACCCAACGCGCATTCCTTAGTCCCAATGATTGCTTTAGTAAAGGAGCCTAGACCATAGAGGTATGTCTCGCGGCTAGCCTCAAAATCTGTCAAGAGGGGGCGAGTATGAGTGTAACGAGTACAAATCTCCAACAATAAATTGCATGACAATGTTCATGTACTCGTCACTAAATCCAATTCGTGCTTTTCGTTCGGAAATACGTACATCGTGGGTACGTCGTTGTAGCGCAATTTAGGGAGGGTACTCGTGCGTGTTGTACTACCAGTACGTCCCGGTACGTACATGTACGCACAATTAATCTAATTCGCTAGACGAGGCGCTAGACGTGACTCCCAATGCAGACAAGACGCGTCGCTAGCCTGTTTGCAACCGTTAGAGAGCCCTAGCACGTGGCACGAGGACCAAGCGAGAGAAAGTGCAAGCTAGCTCGGCGAAACCTATTTAAGCCTAGTGAAATAGAGGGAGGTGACAGAACCTTTGTCCGATTACAATCTAATGTTAAACACTTAACAAGCAAACATTTTCCCATCTCTCCCTCCATTTGCACTTCCACTTCTTGTGACAAATGCAACAAGCAGAAAATGACATAATTGTGTCTGCAATTAGCTCTCATAAGGCAAATTTCCAAACATGTATCGCTAGGCGATTGACCACCGCGAAAAACCAATCAACTGGTCAGCGGACACGTTTCGAGCTGGATGCGGCTCGTCCTCACGGACGTTAAGGTTGATCCCTAGACGGCTTCGCGTGGACGTCACATTCACTTCGGAAAGGTGCCACCATGGCCGCGTACGCATTCGGGGTTAACATGTAGAAAATTAAGTTTTTCGGCGTCGGAGTCAAGCACCGTGCTAAACTACATCGACCCCACTGTCGTCCCCACGACATCGGATTGGTACTTCTTTGGTTGGCTCATGCCATGGGGCGACCAACCACAAACTACCCGCTAGACGGCGACATGATGGCATAACGAATCCCCCATTGCTTTGTAAATGGCCATAATGTTTAATTATAGTAGAGGTTTAAATTACACCGGGCTAGATAAGCAAGCGGTGCCATAACGCTTCGCAAGTCTAACCGTCCAAGCTAACTTTTACACGCGTTGCTTCTATAAAACACAACCCCAATACATGACGCGCCGGACACTAGTAAACAACGTTAGACCACGTTCTGCCTTTTGCGCGAGCACAGCTCTCGCAAACCCACCCTCCATGATTCCCTCTTTATGCGTGTACACGGGCCGTTGGCCATGTCTGCCAATTCTTGTAAAATAACTACACTTTTAGTGTAACGGAGCCCCCCGCTGTAAAAACAGCGACACGACTACAGAGATGTGGTTACAAGAAGAACAAGACGATGAGTACGGACATGAAAAATGGGAGGGGAAACAAAAGGGCAACAGACATCCAACAAAGATAGTCAATGTTGTTCATCGGGGATTCCGGGATTGGGATACACTCTTTTTCATGTAAAAAAGATTTAGCGGATACTCTCGCTTGGCGTAGTCTCTCCTGCTTGAACGCCTCTCCGTCCGGTCAATCCCGAAGCCGGCTCGGGGAGATCCTCCTTCTGAGTGGACGACACCGTTCCGCGACTTCGTCACCGCTAACCCCTTCGCGGTACTAGCCCCTCCTAATGACGAGCCTATGGAGGGGGCCATGTCACGGGAACCCGACTCCAACAAGGTGGTGGTAGGCGGGGTTTTTGGAAATGGGCCCGCTCTATTGCCAAGGGTCATCCTACGCAAAGCAACCGCGCGGAACAACCAGTGCATGATCCGACGTCGGGAGTACTCCATACCGAACCGGGTGAAATTAACGCGTGCTGGGCGCGGCACTATCGGGAGCTTTTGCGCGACCCTCACCCTGCTGCGTGTAGGGCTACCATTTACCGCGAGGCATGGGAACGACGCCGAGGGGGCCGGCCCCCCTCCCCTGCGCTAGATGGGATTAATGGACCCATTGGTGGAGGGGAACTTTGCAAGGCCCTTAAAAGATTAAATAATAATAAAGCTTCAGGGGTGGATGGCATAACCGCGGAGACCTTAAAACTGGCGATATACGCCCCGGATAGCCCTTTTGGCAAATCCCTATTGGAGTTGATGAATAAGATATGGACTACTAAATGTGTCCCTAAGCAATGGTGTAGCTCCGCGGTCGTGTCAATACTAAAAAAAGGGGACGTGACCGTCATGGATAATTATAGGGGCATTTCCATTATGGGGGCTCTTATTAAACTACTAATGACGGTCGTAACCCAACGTCTTCAAGATGTATGCCAAACGAATAAATTAATCCGCCGGTGGCAAGGGGGATTTATGCCAGGGGAAGAGTGCCCCTTGCAAGTCGCGAGCATATTTGATATCGCAGGCCGCCGCCAGGCGTTAGGGCTACCCACGTATGCGGGGTTTATAGATTTACGGAAAGCATACGATACTATCCCTCATGAACTTCTATTTTCTAAACTAGAGGCTAATGGGATTACGGGACATATGCTATCCTTCCTTAAAGCTCTATATAGGGATAGCACTGTCCAAGTAAAAACTGGAGAGGCCCCGGGCATATTATCCGACCCCATCCCAATAGAGCGCGGACTGCGACAAGGGTGCCCAGCATCCCCAATCCTCTTTAACATATTTATTAATGATATATTTGACGGGATAGAAGGATTGGGGTGCGAGGTGCCGGGTTGCGTTGACATGCTTGACTCTAGGCAACCGTTAAGGGTGCCGGGCCAATTATTCGCCGACGACACCGTGGGCCTTGCGCCATCGCTCGATAACTTGCATGCCATGTTCGCCCACTTTTCCCAATGGGCGGAGGACCACTATATGGGATTCGGTGTAAAAAAATGCGGGGTAATGGCGCTAGGCCGCCACTCCGATGTAGTCGCACTACGCGAACAAGCCGACCGTTGGCAGCTCGGGGGGGAACGGGTACCGGTTGTATCTGAGTATAGATATTTAGGCGCGTTGATAAATTCGGATTTAAGTATGCGAAATATCGTGGGCGATAGGGTAAACAAAAGTAGGCGCGCCGTTGAAGCGCTCGACTCGGTGTTAGGAGGGCGGGATATCCCCATTAATGTACACACCTCGGTGCTTAAGGCCTGCATATTGCCGGTCCTTACTTACGGGTGTGAAGTATGGGGGATGGATTCGACTAGCGGCGTCAATAGATTACATACTATATTAAATCAATGTTTGAGGCGCCTAGTTGGAGTGGGTGCAAAGGCCCCTGGGGTGGCCACAGCGCCACTACTACGGGAGCTAGGAATAGCGCCCATAGAAGCAATGGCAGCAACGGCTAGGACTAGGGCGTTCCTTAAAGCGCCCACCCTAAATACATGCATAAGCGATCTAGTGCGCCAACCTAGTCGTATGCGCCAGTACAGAGTTACTAGCAGTATCTCTTCTAGATAGTTCTTTTCTAGATAGTTCTAAGAGCTTGTGCGATAAGGTTAGATAGACGGTACAGGTAACCTGAGTTAACCTGTATCACTAGTAATAGTTTGGTTTAGTTAGCAGACAGCACAAGCTACAGGTTCTAAGGCTGTTTCTAGAACACCTGAGGTGTGGATATTTAAGACGGGGACTTACTGGTAGAGGTGAGAGACCGGTACAGAATAGAATTACGCCACACCCAGACTGTAAGAAACCCTGTTCCTAAGACAATCTTATTAATTCTCTCTACGCTGTATAATTAGATCCAGAGATTAGGTTCTACTATTAGTCTAAGGTTGCCAACTTAGCCTAACCAAAGTAGCACCTCACACGTGGTTTCGGAGCCTCAGAACAGCTAGACGAGACGAAGATGTCTAACCGAGCAGGAGAGAGACTACCAGAGGAAGTTGATGGTCGACCAGAGGGGGCGCCTTCTGGGCCGACACCGCCGACGTCGACGGATGGTAGAAGACAGACAGTGCGAGAAGGATCGAGTCCCACGATGGAGCCTATGTCGGTACACGTCACCGAGATGCTTGAACGACTAAGTAACCGAGTTGACACTTTTTCGACTGAGCTATCTCAACTGCGTGACCACGTCGACAACGGTTTCAGACATTTTGAAGGACGAGTGAACAGAAGCCGAGAGACGGAGAATTTTCTTCGAGGAGAACAATTGAGATCGGAGAGGACGCGAGAGATGCCAAGCATGATGCCGAACGATGTCAAACCAGCCAAGATCAAGAGCATCGCTACGACTAACATCGACGAGCTGAGAAACTGGTTCCGACATGCGCGAGGGTATCTACGGTATCACAGCGTTAACCCTGAAGAGCAAAGAGGAGTGTACTGGGTATCTGGCTTTCTGGAAGGACCACTATCGAAGTGGTGGTACTCCCAAGTTGCGCAGACTGGAGATGAAGTCGGTGGAGGATTTTCCGGAGTTTCTGAGATGGAGAAATCCTTAATTCAGGAATTCTGCGGAAGAACACCGGCGGAACAAGCGAGATTGAATTTGGACAAAGCAAGACAGAAAACCACGGTCCTGAAGTACGCGAACTATTTTCGAGAACAATTATTGGAGCTTCCTCACCGTCACGAAGAAGATAACGTACATGATTTCCAGCGCGGTTTGAGACCCTCGATTCATAAGGAGGTTGCCCTGAAAAACCCTAAGACCCTACACGAGGCGATTCAAGCAGCTCTGCGAGCGGAGGCAGCGGAGACCAAGATTGAGACGACCCAACGCTCGACAGGCCGACTGAACGCCATCGAAGAAGACAGCGACTTTTCAGAGGCAGGGGAGGAGATCGACAGTGAGTCGGAGGAAGATTCGCATGGCGCGACCGAAGAAAAGCCGCGGGAGCTGTACGAGATTAGACGCCTCACTCAAGAGGAGGTCGACAGATTTAAGAAGGAGGGCAAGTGCTTCATTTGCCACAAGAAGGGACACATCGCTATCGACTGCCCAGACAGAAAGAACAAGAAGAATGACAGAACGAGGAAATCCCGGCCGGGAAAGTGAGACCTGAGTCGGCAGCTCGCGGCAAGCTGCAGGATGAGGTTTCGTCTCCTACAGCGACTCAGGAAGAGACCAGAACAGAAGAAGTACGAGACCCGTTACCTCAAACGACATTGAGGCCAGTCTTTAGGAGCAAGGACTTTAGCGACTGGATGATGAATAGGGAGTATTTCCTGAAGTACTCTCAGACCTACGGACCTTTCGACTTAGATGGAGCTAGCGATAATGACGGCCTTAATTCTCAAGTGGCGGAGGATTTTTGCTGTCCGGCGCGCCCATTTCAGGAGAGAGATTTACAGAAGTACCGGAGAATTTGGCTAAATGCGCCATTTAATGAATTAGAAGATTTTTTGGGCCATTATTTGCGGAGTAAACTGCTTCATCCCCATCTGAGAGCGGTTATAGTGGTTCCAAAATGGAGGGCAAAACCATGGTTCAAGCTGCTGCGAAATTTCCGACTTGTCGACGAGCTGGCGGCGAAAGAACATGTGTTTACCTGCCCCACGAACGATGAAATAGAAGGAAGAAGGCAAGATGTTGGACCGACAAGATGGACGACGCAAGTCTACGTCGACGACACCGATCGAGTTCGATTTCTGCCTCAGAACCTACAGAATCCCCCGAAGACCTACTGGACTCACTCGACGACTCTTGTTACCGATGGCCGACGAGTGTTACTAGCGAAAGAGGACACTGGCATGGTCTGGTTTCCTGGTGGCAAACAGGAGATTGAAGACGCGACCCCGGAATACACAGCAGTGCGAGCTCTTACGGAGACAACTGGATTAAAGGTGAGCGAAACAAATTTACGCCTTTTAGGGACGGAGTCTTCCGGACAGAATAAGCGCTACGTGTATATCGCTCGCGTTCGACCCGGATCGATACCGGACGCTACGTCAACTTCTCGGGCAGTATGGGCTACCTGGAAGGAATTAATTTCGGCACGGCGTACGGGTTATCTAGTCTGTGGAGAACAGCAGTTCCCTCTTCGTTACGAGACTTTTGGGAAACCGATCGACGGGTGGATGAACAAGAACGTCCGACTAGAAGACAGTGTTCCTGCGACGCTACATGTATCCACAACCCAGTCTGGAACAAGTCTGTTAGTGTTGGGAGGCACCTTACGCGGACATCGATGCCGTATTTTGGTTGACTCTGGCGCTTCGGAAAATTTCTGCAAGGCTGAGTGGGTACGGGAGCATCACATCCCGACAGTTACTGGAGAGAAATACCGGATAAAATTGGCAGATGGTAGTACAACTACGACTCGCCAGCGACTACGGAATGAAGTGCTCACAGTAGGGACCCTGGACATACGTCTGGACGCAATTACGACAGAACTGGACAAATTCGACATCATCCTCGGTCAACCTTGGTTACAAGCCGTCAACCCGGATATAGATTGGTCTACTAAAACGATTCGCGACCGTAAAACTGGCGAAGCTATGGTGTCTGGCGACGAGTACACCGTACCTGTGACAGTACATCACTTGGAGGCGGATGCGATGGCAAAGCTGCTTAGACAACAACCAGCAGACCTCTTCGTGATTGGACTACGAGAAGTACAGGACGCGGTCGACGACATCAACACTGATCAACAACCTGAGTGGACGACTTCGTTACGAGATTCCCTGAATGAGTTTACGGACATTATCAAGGAGCCTGACGGTCTACCGCCAACTCGCGAGTGCGACTTTGAAATTAATTTGGAGTGCGATGAACCACCTAAGGAGCGAACGTACCGTATGTCACCAGCAGAACTCCGGGAGGTTCAAGTACAGTTGCAAGACTTACTCGCAAAAGGCTGGATTCGTCCGTCTAAATCTCCGTACGGTGCCCCGATTTTATTTGTACGCAAGAAGGATGGTACCATGCGTATGTGCGTAGACTACCGGAAACTCAACGACCTCACGAGGAAAGATCGAACACCGTTACCCCGGATTGATGAGTTACTCGACTCGCTATATGGGGCTCACTATTTCAGCACGCTGGACCTGTATAAAGGCTATCATCAAGTTCGAGTCAAGGAGCGCGACATACATAAGACAGCATTCCGAACTCATTACGGATTGTTCGAATACTGCGTTCTACCCTTTGGACTTTGTAATGCCCCAGCTGGATTCCAAGCGATGATGAATCGAGTTTTGGCCCCGTATCTTGGCAAGTTCTGCGTGGTATATCTGGACGACGTGTTAATCTACAGTAAGACGGCCGACGAACACCTCGAGCATATTCGACTCGTGTTACGAGAGCTGCAGCGACACCAGTTGCATATCAAACTCTCTAAGTGTTACTTCGGACGATCGAGCGTCAATTTTCTTGGGCATGTGGTGGAAGCTGGACAGATCCGAATGGACCCCGACAAGGTGGAGGCAGTACAGAATTGGCCCCGACCGAAATCAGTGACTGAAGTACGTGGATTTCTGGGACTTGCTGGATATTACCGGAGGTTCATCAACCAATTCGCAACCCTAGCAACCCCATTAACGGACCTGACCAAGAAGACACCGGAATTTCGCTGGACCTCTCAAGCCGAGTCAGCATTCGAGCAAATTAAAGACGCGATGGTACGTGCACCAGTACTGGTAATTCCTGACACTTCTCCTAATGCAAGGTACACACTGTACACAGATGCTTCTGGATTCGCAGTAGGAGCTGTGTTGTTACAAGACCAAGGTATTGGATTACAACCTGTTGCGTACCATGCTCGAAGGATGAACAAGCATGAGGTACACTATCCTGTCCACGAACAAGAGCTACTGGCAGTTCGCGACGCTCTACTGAAGTTCCGTTGCTACTTAGATGGCGCGGCGGGATTTACAGTAATTACGGACCACGACACGTTGCGACACTTCTTTCGACAGCGCGATTTGTCTACTCGACAGGTGCGATGGCTTCAAGTTCTAGCACCTTACCAGCGACAGATGGACATCGTATACAAGAAGGGAGCAGTCAACCAGGCAGACGCTCTGTCTCGCCGACCTGACCTGAAGAACTCATTACAGAAGCTGCAACTGTTACGCGATTGGACCAACGACGAAGCAGAATGCGAGTTACACGCGCAGATGTTTTCCCTGGAATCCCGGTTACATCCTGACTCTGGACTTCATGAGGAAATCAAAAGCGCTTATGATTCGGATAAATACCTGCTTACCCGGAAATCTCTGCCTACCTGGCTGGTACGTCAATCTAACGGACTCTTGTACGCCTACGGGACAAGACTGTATGTTCCGAACGTCTCTACATTACGATCAAGAGTACTGTACGAACTACACGACGCACCGACCGCGGGACACCCTGGTATTATTCGACTATTGGCAGCAGTAACCCGGACGTTTTGGTGGCCTAACATGAAGCGGACAGTACAACACTATGTACGCAGCTGTGTTACCTGTCAACGCAACAAGGCAGCGCGACACAAGCCTTATGGACTCCTTCAATCGCATGAGGTACCGACCAGACCCTTTGAGCATATATCGCTTGACCTGATTACGGACCTTCCTGAGTGCGATGGGTATGATGCTGTGGTGGTATTCGTCTGTATGCTTACGAAACGGACGATTGTCGAGCCAATTACGAAAACGATTACAGCGGAACAATTAGCAAAAGTTATGCACCGCGCTGTTTTTCGACATTTTGGCTTACCACGGAAATTAATATCCGATCGAGATCCCCGGTTTATGAGCGACTTCTGGCAAACCCTATTTAGGGCTGTTGGCACCAAGCTTAATATCTCTACGAGCTATCACCCCCAGACAGATGGCCAAACTGAACGAGTAAACCAGACATGGGAGCAAGTCATACGATGCTATGTGCACCCCTTGCACGACGACTGGGTTCAACACCTTACCAACGTGGAGTTCGCGATCAACGCAGCGGTTTCTACGTCAACGACTATGTCTCCATTTAAGGCGACGCTAGGATTTGAGCCGACATCTCCAACGACGGCTACATTTGAAGATAACGAGCCTAGCCGTACTTTACCGGAGCAAGTGAAGATTCTGGTCGAGATGCACAGATTTGCCCACGACTGCGTCAAAGCAGCCCAGGCACACATGCAAGACGCTGCAAATCGGCACCGGTTACCAGTACCTTTTACAGTTGGCGACAAGGTTAAGCTCAAGGCGACAAATCTACGGTTTGTACAACAGCCATGTTCTAAACTACGCGACCGCTACATTGGACCGTTTCTCATTACGGAGGAAGTTTCCCCGGTTGCATTTCGGCTTAAGCTACCCCCTGGAGTACGGATTCACGATGTTGTACACGCCAGTCTACTGGAAAAATGGAATGCAGAACCAGAACAGGCCAACAGTGCGCAGCCAATCCCGATTGTGCACGATGCGAAGCGATTTGAAGTCGACAAAATACTCGACGTGGCTTTTAACTCCAATGGCACGGGACTTTTATTTAAGGTCCGCTGGGCAGCACCGTTCAACGTACCTAGCGAGGACACTTGGGAACCCATGCGAGGAGTCAACCACTTAAACATCTTTTCCGAATTTCTTCGAACGGATGTTTATCGAGAATTTTCTGGCACCCCTGACTTTGTCAGATTTCGCAATCGCTGGCCTGCAAGAACCCCCAAGAAACCAAGACCCTGAGTACTGCACAGCGAGGACGCTGGTGCTTAAGGAGGGGAGAGTGTCATATCCTAGCCATTTAGCTAAGTGCTAGTATCTGACATTATTTGTTTCCTCTAAATGGTACCTGTATCTTAGCGATATTCAGTGACTCTTTATTTGTCATCACGGCAGTACAACTGTATCGCCGTATTTTCCCTCGACAGTACAGAGTTACTAGCAGTATCTCTTCTAGATAGTTCTTTTCTAGATAGTTCTAAGAGCTTGTGTGATAAGGTTAGGTAGACGGTACAGGTAACCTGAGTTAACCTGTATCACTAGTAATAGTTTGGTTTAGTTAGCAGACAGCACAAGCTACAGGTTCTAAGGCTGTTTCTAGAACAACTGCGGTGTGGGTATTTAAGATAGGGACTTACTGGTAGAGGTGAGAGACCGGTACAGAATAGAATTACGCCACACCCAGACTGTAAGAAACCCTGTTCCTAAGACAATCTTATTAATTCTCTCTACGCTGTATAATTAGATCCAGAGCACGCGTGGCCTCTAACCTTGTTAAAGCAGCGGTATGGGGTCGATTCGAGACATCATCGTCGGCATGTACTAATACGTGGAGTATTTATTCCCATGCCTCATATGTTGAGAACCCATTGCCACAATACTGCACGGGCATTCCCGTGGGGGGCGTTGCAGGGTTACACATTATGATTCAATTGCGTACGCGTGTATTTCCCACAGCCCGTCGTCTTGCCCGCATTCATGCCATGCCTGAACGTTTTCTCCATCATAGTCCTGCATGCGGCGGGGATGTTATTGAATCTATAGAACATATTTTGCTTGAATGCCCACGTTGGGAATGCCACCGTCGTAATTTTGGTGGCGCTAGCCCCAGATGTTTATGTGAGGTGCTACTTTGGTTAGGCTAAGTTGGCAACCTTAGACTAATAGTAGAACCTAATCTCTGGATCTAATTATACAGCGTAGAGAGAATTAATAAGATTGTCTTAGGAACAGGGTTTCTTACAGTCTGGGTGTGGCGTAATTCTATTCTGTACCGGTCTCTCACCTCTACCAGTAAGTCCCTATCTTAAATACCCACACCGCAGTTGTTCTAGAAACAGCCTTAGAACCTGTAGCTTGTGCTGTCTGCTAACTAAACCAAACTATTACTAGTGATACAGGTTAACTCAGGTTACCTGTACCGTCTACCTAACCTTATCACACAAGCTCTTAGAACTATCTAGAAAAGAACTATCTAGAAGAGATACTGCTAGTAACTCTGTACTGTCGAGGGAAAATACGGCGATACAGTTGTACTGCCGTGATGACAAATAAAGAGTCACTGAATATCGCTAAGATACAGGTACCATTTAGAGGAAACAAATAATGTCAGATACTAGCACTTAGCTAAATGGCTAGGATATGACACTCTCCCCTCCTTAAGCACCAGCGTCCTCGCTGTGCAGTACTCAGGGTCTTGGTTTCTTGGGGGTTCTTGCAGGCCAGCGATTGCGAAATCTGACAAAGTCAGGGGTGCCAGAAAATTCTCGATAAACATCCGTTCGAAGAAATTCGGAAAAGATGTTTAAGTGGTTGACTCCTCGCATGGGTTCCCAAGTGTCCTCGCTAGGTACGTTGAACGGTGCTGCCCAGCGGACCTTAAATAAAAGTCCCGTGCCATTGGAGTTAAAAGCCACGTCGAGTATTTTGTCGACTTCAAATCGCTTCGCATCGTGCACAATCGGGATTGGCTGCGCACTGTTGGCCTGTTCTGGTTCTGCATTCCATTTTTCCAGTAGACTGGCGTGTACAACATCGTGAATCCGTACTCCAGGGGGTAGCTTAAGCCGAAATGCAACCGGGGAAACTTCCTCCGTAATGAGAAACGGTCCAATGTAGCGGTCGCGTAGTTTAGAACATGGCTGTTGTACAAACCGTAGATTTGTCGCCTTGAGCTTAACCTTGTCGCCAACTGTAAAAGGTACTGGTAACCGGTGCCGATTTGCAGCGTCTTGCATGTGTGCCTGGGCTGCTTTGACGCAGTCGTGGGCAAATCTGTGCATCTCGACCAGAATCTTCACTTGCTCCGGTAAAGTACGGCTAGGCTCGTTATCTTCAAATGTAGCCGTCGTTGGAGATGTCGGCTCAAATCCTAGCGTCGCCTTAAATGGAGACATAGTCGTTGACGTAGAAACCGCTGCGTTGATCGCGAACTCCACGTTGGTAAGGTGTTGAACCCAGTCGTCGTGCAAGGGGTGCACATAGCATCGTATGACTTGCTCCCATGTCTGGTTTACTCGTTCAGTTTGGCCATCTGTCTGGGGGTGATAGCTCGTAGAGATATTAAGCTTGGTGCCAACAGCCCTAAATAGGGTTTGCCAGAAGTCGCTCATAAACCGGGGATCTCGATCGGATATTAATTTCCGTGGTAAGCCAAAATGTCGAAAAACAGCGCGGTGCATAACTTTTGCTAATTGTTCCGCTGTAATCGTTTTCGTAATTGGCTCGACAATCGTCCGTTTCGTAAGCATACAGACGAATACCACCACAGCATCATACCCATCGCACTCAGGAAGGTCCGTAATCAGGTCAAGCGATATATGCTCAAAGGGTCTGGTCGGTACCTCATGCGATTGAAGGAGTCCATAAGGCTTGTGTCGCGCTGCCTTGTTGCGTTGACAGGTAACACAGCTGCGTACATAGTGTTGTACTGTCCGCTTCATGTTAGGCCACCAAAACGTCCGGGTTACTGCTGCCAATAGTCGAATAATACCAGGGTGTCCCGCGGTCGGTGCGTCGTGTAGTTCGTACAGTACTCTTGATCGTAATGTAGAGACGTTCGGAACATACAGTCTTGTCCCGTAGGCGTACAAGAGTCCGTTAGATTGACGTACCAGCCAGGTAGGCAGAGATTTCCGGGTAAGCAGGTATTTATCCGAATCATAAGCGCTTTTGATTTCCTCATGAAGTCCAGAGTCAGGATGTAACCGGGATTCCAGGGAAAACATCTGCGCGTGTAACTCGCATTCTGCTTCGTCGTTGGTCCAATCGCGTAACAGTTGCAGCTTCTGTAATGAGTTCTTCAGGTCAGGTCGGCGAGACAGAGCGTCTGCCTGGTTGACTGCTCCCTTCTTGTATACGATGTCCATCTGTCGCTGGTAAGGTGCTAGAACTTGAAGCCATCGCACCTGTCGAGTAGACAAATCGCGCTGTCGAAAGAAGTGTCGCAACGTGTCGTGGTCCGTAATTACTGTAAATCCCGCCGCGCCATCTAAGTAGCAACGGAACTTCAGTAGAGCGTCGCGAACTGCCAGTAGCTCTTGTTCGTGGACAGGATAGTGTACCTCATGCTTGTTCATCCTTCGAGCATGGTACGCAACAGGTTGTAATCCAATACCTTGGTCTTGTAACAACACAGCTCCTACTGCGAATCCAGAAGCATCTGTGTACAGTGTGTACCTTGCATTAGGAGAAGTGTCAGGAATTACCAGTACTGGTGCACGTACCATCGCGTCTTTAATTTGCTCGAATGCTGACTCGGCTTGAGAGGTCCAGCGAAATTCCGGTGTCTTCTTGGTCAGGTCCGTTAATGGGGTTGCTAGGGTTGCGAATTGGTTGATGAACCTCCGGTAATATCCAGCAAGTCCCAGAAATCCACGTACTTCAGTCACTGATTTCGGTCGGGGCCAATTCTGTACTGCCTCCACCTTGTCGGGGTCCATTCGGATCTGTCCAGCTTCCACCACATGCCCAAGAAAATTGACGCTCGATCGTCCGAAGTAACACTTAGAGAGTTTGATATGCAACTGGTGTCGCTGCAGCTCTCGTAACACGAGTCGAATATGCTCGAGGTGTTCGTCGGCCGTCTTACTGTAGATTAACACGTCGTCCAGATATACCACGCAGAACTTGCCAAGATACGGGGCCAAAACTCGATTCATCATCGCTTGGAATCCAGCTGGGGCATTACAAAGTCCAAAGGGTAGAACGCAGTATTCGAACAATCCGTAATGAGTTCGGAATGCTGTCTTATGTATGTCGCGCTCCTTGACTCGAACTTGATGATAGCCTTTATACAGGTCCAGCGTGCTGAAATAGTGAGCCCCATATAGCGAGTCGAGTAACTCATCAATCCGGGGTAACGGTGTTCGATCTTTCCTCGTGAGGTCGTTGAGTTTCCGGTAGTCTACGCACATACGCATGGTACCATCCTTCTTGCGTACAAATAAAATCGGGGCACCGTACGGAGATTTAGACGGACGAATCCAGCCTTTTGCGAGTAAGTCTTGCAATTGTACTTGAACCTCCCGGAGTTCTGCTGGTGACATACGGTACGTTCGCTCCTTGGGTGGTTCATCGCACTCCAAATTAATTTCAAAGTCGCACTCGCGAGTTGGCGGTAGACCGTCAGGCTCCTTGATAATGTCCGTAAACTCATTCAGGGATTCTCGTAACGAAGTCGTCCACTCAGGTTGTTGGTCAGTGTTGATGTCGTCGACCGCGTCCTGTACTTCTCGTAGTCCAATCACGAAGAGGTCTGCTGGTTGTTGCCTAAGCAGCTTTGCCATCGCATCCGCCTCCAAGTGATGTACTGTCACAGGTACGGTGTACTCGTCGCCAGACACCATAGCTTCGCCAGTTTTACGGTCGCGAATCGTTTTAGTAGACCAATCTATATCCGGGTTGACGGCTTGTAACCAAGGTTGACCGAGGATGATGTCGAATTTGTCCAGTTCTGTCGTAATTGCGTCCAGACGTATGTCCAGGGTCCCTACTGTGAGCACTTCATTCCGTAGTCGCTGGCGAGTCGTAGTTGTACTACCATCTGCCAATTTTATCCGGTATTTCTCTCCAGTAACTGTCGGGATGTGATGCTCCCGTACCCACTCAGCCTTGCAGAAATTTTCCGAAGCGCCAGAGTCAACCAAAATACGGCATCGATGTCCGCGTAAGGTGCCTCTCAACAC
>JAPMLY010002556.1:0-43570 GCA_026401115.1 Tetraselmis chui
CACGGCTGGTGTGAGCACCACGCTAGGCAGGAGGGGTGTGCCGGCCGGAGAAGGGAGGAGGCGGTCCACCAGGAAAGGAGAGTGGCCGGGCACTACAGTCAGCGGGCCGTACGGGTGCGGGTGGCTAAGGGAGGCGGGGAATTGATGCGGAAGTGCCTCCGGGAGAGAG
This sequence comes from Tetraselmis chui, assembly GCA_026401115.1. Classification (NCBI taxonomy): domain Eukaryota; kingdom Viridiplantae; phylum Chlorophyta; class Chlorodendrophyceae; order Chlorodendrales; family Chlorodendraceae; genus Tetraselmis; species Tetraselmis chui. The sequence continues at coordinate 170 of JAPMLY010002556.1, forward strand.
GTCCGTGGGTTGGAAGGGCAGATCCGGCAGGTAGGTATGGTGGAGGTGGTGGGAGCAGGTCCACGGGCTGCTCGTGACGCGGGGTTTCGCGTTGCGTATCGTGACGGCGTTGCGTGACACTGGGTCCGCAACAAGAGTTGCAACAACGTTGGCCGTCTGCGCGTCCGGACGAGCGTTAATGAGCGCCATCTGCTCAAGCACTAGTGCGAGCGTATCGAGCATGAACGAGCGAGCTTTGCAAAGAGCTAGGGTCGGGGGAATCAACATGCGTGGCATGAGGAGAGTCGGCCGAACGAGTTTTTGGTGCCATCGCGGCAGACGAAAGAACGAACAGGACGACATGCAGCAGTGGGAACCGCTAGCCGGACTTGTGCCTAATAGCGGTTTCAGAGAGACGGCCTAATGCCCGCCGACCCCTTGGGGTGTCTCAAAATACCTTTTTGATATCCTCCACCCAGTGTGGGGCACAAGTCCAGGCCACGGCCAAGTCAGGTGGAGCGCTGCGCTAGCGGCTGAGTCGCTAAGAAAATATATGTATTTAAGTAAACTAGGGTTGTCGTGACCCATGTGTATGCGTATTCACCCGATAGTGCGCCCCCCCTTTTCCAATTTGGACATGTGTGCACTATGTCCACACACGACGAGTGCGTCGGTGTGGGTGGCTGGCTGGCGTCCTCGAGCAGCTGACTTAGGTGGGATGGAGGGTGGGTGTTAAAGCGAACTTTATATTGGCGATACCGCCGACTGCAAGGTAAAGTACTACGTTTCTATGTAAACTTGCCTTATGCATGAGAAGTGCTGATCGCAGCTTGCCGAACCAGATTGTCGCGCGTGAGTGACGTGAGGCGGGGGGCCATAACATGTTGAGACGTGCACACACGATCTGTATGGAAGGTAACTAACGCACATGTAGTTACAGTCACAGTCACGCAAAAGGGACAGTCACAGCGACAACCACCCCGAGGCGTGGTGTCGGGACAACAAAAGTGAGAGAGCACTAGCCTAGCGACAACTATGTACCGAATCAAACAGTTTATCGGTATGTCTGATCTAGACGTGTACTGATAATATCTAGAAGAGCTTACCGTAGCTATATGCAGCTAATAACTAAAAGGTATAACTTACAACCGACTCTATCAATGAGAATGTATGACAAGCTCTAGCGCGAGTTGCCATAGGCGCATTCTCAGGCACAAAAAACGACGGTCTCGCGCTGCGTACAAAAGCCACGTTAAAAGACTACAAAATGGGAAATAATGCAACCCAACACATCGTCATTTCGAGGACGACAACACAAACCTAGTAGCTTGGATTCTGTGGGAGCGCGAGAGATATTAAACTGAAAATTAGAAGTTAAAATACATAGCGATACCGAGTAAACGGTTGCAATCTTTGGGCGGGCCCATACAACCAGCTAGGTCTCACACTCTCACAGGCATTGGGTTTACGCCGTGAACCGTATGCTAATCCAACCTCTCCATTGGCCGTAACAATACCGTTTAAAGCATACCCGTAAACAATTTGTTTGCTTTTTTGCAAACAAGTATGAAATGTAATTTGTCGCTAATCTCCACGATGCGCGGTCGGATCCAACCGCTGCGAGGCCGCCAATCAATGAAGTTGGTCGGTATGTGTTGATCGAGTCGGGAATGCGCGACCTCTACTCATATTCGACTCAAGTCGTGCCGGAGCTTGGGGGGGGGGGGGGGGGGGGGGGGATGAGGCAAGCGAAAAAACCATCGCTGAAGTCGTCGACTGTCTCGACTCGATTCACGTACACCCCCGTCCGAAATAGACGTTGCTCCCCCCGACGCAGCTCGCCAACTAATATAGGCTTCCTATACTCTTCGGGAGAGAACAAGATTAGGAAATCCATAGCCGCATGCAGTGTCCGGGTGACGCTCATGCCGCCGCACCAAATTATCTCCTTTTTTCTATCCTTGTCCGCATGTTTTCAAACACCTATTTGATCCGTTGTATCCGCCCGTACCCTCCCCCGGTGGTTTACGCTGCTAGGGGGGCGCCTTTCCGACTAATGTGCCGTTGCAATAACCCTACTAGGCACATTGTATGAGGCACTCATGTCGATAGGTGGGTACCGACTAAGGGAGGGGTGGTCGAAAACATAGATCGGGGAGCCTTCCGCAAAAGTGGTTGGGTACGGACATGTTTAACTGAAAATCCCCCATACCGTGTTCTGCCGGCGGCAATCGACACTGGGGACCTCCGCTGCCAAATTGCGTCTCTCCTCCGGCTGCGACCCTCCTCCGGTCTGCGTAGCATCTTACCTCGCCCTCAGTGGAGGCTCGAGTTAATCAACGCTTGTCGGCAGCTAGCGAGCGCCATGCCCTTGCGTTGCTTCCCGATTCTCTGCCCCCCACCTCCACCGCTTGTCGCCAACTCACATCCGCCCGTATCTTCTTCGCCGCCCCACAAAACATTGAGACACAGATCCCATCCGTGGACAAGAGAGTACTTAGTCTTGATAAGTAATGTCGGACAAGCAGAGCGGGAGATCTTGGCGATAGTGTGCACATATTTCTTTTCAAAGCCCCCCGTAAGGGGCTTACCGACTGCAGTGAATCGCGCGAATCGCACTGCCGGAACCTTTCTCAGCCCCCTACCGTACCAAGCATGGCACGGCTACGGGGTTATCAGTGCCTACCGCGCGGAGGTGGAGTTGTATGCCGAATGGCATCCGAGCTCACCACCCTCCGGGGCTGCCGCCGCTGCGCCGCCGATAGGCGCCGCGAGAGGCATGCATAATTTACAAAAGAGTTGCGCCGGCTTCAAGTGGAGTGCGAGTCGCTACGGGAGGCGATGGGACACGTGCCAAAGACAGGTCGGCGTCGCCAGTGGTGGTCCTTACCGTGGAGCCACTAGAGAGAGTGCAACGCAAAAGCGAGATTGAGGTGCGGCGTGGCATTGCCGAGCGGAAATAAAAAGCTCCATGGTTTGCATACTGAGGTTGCGCCTTAAGCATATTTTCGCGAAGGCCAACGTGGCAAGTGCCACAACAATAACATCAACAGTAGCAAAAGCAATACCCACCACAGCCAGAGAATTTGCTATGCGGAAACTAGTTGCTACATCAACACTAAAGGCTTTGCCATATGCGAAGGCTAGTCAAGCAACACGGGCTCAACGGCAAAGACTTTACCAAGCGTTGGAGAAGCTCTCCTGCGAGAGGTTGAACGGTTAATTGGATGGGGAGGCGGTGATGGTGACTTTAAATGCTTTTCAAAACTGTATGCCCAAACTGCTGAACGAGATGATTGAGGTTTTGAAATCCCTTGAAAGATTGAGAAGCATGTGGTTGAGTATATTAAACAACACTTGTCAATTAAGCTGTCAGCGGCGTTGTCGGTGCGTACCGACCTCACTCATACGGTGTACCAAGCTATCGTCAACATCATCAGCACAACCTACGACATGCACCGGACGGAGTTTGTGCATTTGAAGCTGCCGTACGAAAATGACTTCCCCAAGTTGCAATCCCTCCGCAACCTAATAAATCGCATAGAAGAGTAGGGGAAACTTTTGGGCCTTAGCTTATTGGCATTCGGTAAGGGTGCATAGCTTGATTTAACGTCGATTCCGTGGAGCTGCTTGCAAGCAATGATTGACGTTGCCACGTGGGAGTGCATCTGCCCACAACAATATTGGTGCAATTGGCGGCTGATAATGCACTCAAATGGGGGAAACGCCTATTAGAAAAAAAAACTTAAATCTAGTATGGGGATGGGTGGTCAAGGTGCTACATTTCATGGAAAGGTGAGTGGAGATGCGCGACGGGTAGTAAACGGAAAGACAACGGGAGGGGGTTGGAATAATCACCATTGGTAAGAACAAGTTGACTACGGTATACGTCGGCAAGGACAACTTTCACATGTTGAAAACATCTGAATTCCAAACCCAAAGGCGTTGATGCTCGCACCATGCTGGAGCAAATCAATCACATCGGCGAGACGGGCTTGATCTTAGACAACGGCCCGCACTTCATTCCTTGTTTTGTGCGTAGCTGGAAGGTGAAACATGATGCTTCGCATGGAGATGTATGCACAAAACGGCCATGCCATCCGCAATCCGCCGTGGCACATGTGTGAAGGCGAAAAGTGTAACATACACTTGACAAAGATAGAAATTGGAAATCATATTGTTTTACAACAAGTATCGATAAAATGGCTCCTATCCCTATACGTACCCAATAATGCCATCTAGGACTTAGGGTCATGGCTTTACTACGCTTGGAGGTCTCCTTATCCATCCCGCTCCGTCGGCAGTAACAACATGATATGAATAGTACTATTACACACATGGTCTATCGCTACGACAAAAATATTAGAAATACTATGTCGCTATCTCCACAATGCGCAGGCAACTCCAACCACTCGAGGGCGTTGATCACCCTAGCGGGACATGCGGTGCTAGTTGAGTCGGCCCTACATGACCTACACTCATGTGCGACTCCGGTCGTGCCGGAGCTGGGGGGGGGGGGGGGGGGGGGGGGGGGGGGGGCAAGGCGCGCAAAAACCCCACTCGCTAAGGTAGTCCAAGGCCCCGACTCGATCCACGCGCACCCTTGTGCGGGATGATAGCCGCTCCACCCCTCGCATTTGTCCTCCTAGCATAGGCTCCCCCTCCCCGAAACCATAGCCGCAACGTGTTGCCGTCTATATCGCTTCTCCCGTCGTGTCTGTCATGTCCCGGTCGGCTGCCATATGTTTCCGGTACCGGCTGATCCGTACAATACCGTCCATGTCCTCCCCTTGTGGTTTACGTTGCTAAGGGAGCCTCTATACGGGCGGTGTGCTTTCGCGATAACTATAGCACACCGCGTGAGGCACTCATGTGGATGGTGGTTAACGATGAGAGGAGAGGTTGGATGGGAAAGCCAGATCGGGGCTCCGACCTCAAAGGTGCCGGGTACGGATGTTCAAAACCCTCCGTACATGGTTTTATACGGAGCATAGGTTAGGACATGGTTTAGGTTTGTTAACCGAAAAAACCCGTGCATTTTTTTTTCCGGCGGCAGCCGATCTGAAATCGGCACCGCCATAACACGCCGCTCCTCTCGCCGCGGATGTCCTCCTCACTGTTGGTGTCGAGCTCCGCCCCCTAGATGGGTCCGCTCGACCTCATGAGCGTTAATCGACGTCGAGCGAGCGCCCTGCTTCCCTAGAGTTGCTTCCCGACAATCTGCCGCCGGCTCCAACATCCGCGTCCCACCGTTGATTTGCCATACCCTTCTGGCCAAAAAACTTCACAGGCACCGCCCCCGCCTCCTTATCGGTAGAGTTTGTGAGAGTATTCAGTCGTAAAAAAACATATCGGACTGCCCGAGCGGGAAGTACTAGTGATTGAAAATGTACATATATCATGATTTCCAAAACCCTCCGTTCATTGCTTCCCGACAACGGGGAGTGGATCCGGCTAAGAAAAGTTGGGTTTGATCACGCGGATTGCAGCTACCGGTAACTCATCTAGCCCCCTGCCGTGACATGCCTAGCACGGCTACAAGGTTACCAACGCTCACCGCGTGGAGGTAGAAGTAGTTACCAACGGGCATGCAAGCGCACCCCCTCACGGGCTGCCCCCGCTGCGCCGCCGGCGGGCGCCATAAAGGTACAGTTGGAGATGCTTCCTAACCCCCCGGCCAAGCGAACCATCCAGCGTACGCACCAAATGAAAATACTTATGGGGGGAGGGGCACGATCTTACCGGACGGAGTCAATGGCCCCGATACAAGTTGTGGATTGATCACTCAGACTGATACTTGCCTACTACTCATGTCAACTGAAAGGAATGGGAGAAGAAACGTCACTTTGGGTTCGTTTGGGACTGGCTGCCGTTGCTGCAAGTTGAAATATGGGAGTGGATACCCGACATCTACCTTTCATGCTCTTCCATAGTTAGTCGCGAACGCATTCTTCGTTGTTGTGACTATGAACACGGTATCGGCAGTCCTTGGCCGAGGACATCACCGAGTTCATCACCCATGACATATGGGTGGGAACTACTCATTGCCGAGCGCGACATGTAAATCACACTAAAGCATGTGCATGCATAGAACGGAACCAAATATTGGAGATCTCTTGCGAGATGGGACGACATCCTCGGAAAAGGTTTCCCTGCGGGTATTGAACCATGCAAACACAGTTAGTGTGGAAGATAACGTACGCAAACGTAGTTACAGTCACAGTCCCGCAAACGGAACAGTTACGGCGACAACCAGCCTACATGCGTGGTGTCGGGACAACAGAAGTGAGAGAGCTGTAGCCTAGCGACAGCTCTGTACCGAGTCAAACAGTTTATCGGTATGTCCGATCTAGACATGTACTAATCATATCTAGAGTAGCTTACAGTAGCTATCTGCAACTAATACGTATACGGTATTACTTACAACACTCCCCCTGAAGGTAGCTACGGGATGAAGCGTTGCATCGAGTCTTGTCCTCCAAGGATCGCACTTCGGTGTCTTGCTAGTGCAGGTCCAGGGAGGGGTTTGGTGAGCATGTCAGCCACCATCTGGTCAGTGGGGAGGTACCTCAACTTGATGGTTCCCTGTTCCACGTGGTCTTTGAGGAAGTGCCACTTCAGACCGATGTGCTTAGTCTTCTCGCTCACCAAGGCATTCTGGGAGTATGCAATGGCGCTTTGGTTGTCCTCCCAGATGGTGGTGGTTTCGGTGATGGGGGAGTTGAAGATTTCCCCCAGGAGTTGTCGGAGGTGGAGTCCCTCCTTGGTGGCGTCGGCCGCAGAGTAGTACTCGGCTTCACACGTGGATTGAGCCACACAAGTGTGTTGTTTGGACTTGTAACTGTCTGGCCCGCGTCCGAGGGTGAAGAGATAGCCGGAGCGAGACTTGCGGGAGCTGCTGTCGTTGGCCCAATCAGCGTCGGCAAAGCCTGTGAGTTGGAGGCTGTGGTCTAGGCCCCCCCCAACGTCAGGGGCATGTCGATGGTGCCATGGAGGTAGCGGAGGACCTTTTTCAGAGCCTGCAAGTGTGCCTCGGTGGGCGAGGCTTGGGCAGAGCCGAGGATGCTCAACGCCGTGGAGACATCGGGGCGTGTACAAACGGCGGCGTACTGGAGGCTGCCCAAGAGGCTAGGGTAGACGTTCTTGGCCACTCATGTGAGAGAGGGCGAGTTCAAGTGTGCAAGGCCGGCGAGGAAGCCCGGGTCCATCGGAAGGGACGACGGCTTAGAGTCGGACATGCCGTACTTGGCGAGGATGTCGCGCAGGTACTTGGATTGGTCCAGCGAGATTGTGCGCGTGGAGCGATCGCGGGTAATGTGCATGCCGAGGAGTTGGGAGAGATCGCCTAGGTCCTTGATCTTGAACCGTGCTCCGAGTTGGGCTTTGGCCGATGCGAGCCAGGTGGCATCATTGCAGGCCGCGGGAATGTCATCGACGTACAGGGCGATCATGGCGAAGACGTGGCCGGTGCGAAAGATGTAGATGCACGGGTCGGAGACGCATTGTTGCCATCCATGGTCGACGAGCCACGCACGAAGTAGCATGTTGAACTCGCGGGGGGACTGCTTAAGGCCGTAGAGGCAACGCTTGAGGTGGCAAACCTTGGACGTTCCATCGGTGAAGCCGAGGGGCTGGCGGATGTACACATCCTCCCGGATGGGGGCGTAGAGAAACGCTGTGTCGATGTCAAGCTGGCAGAGTTCAAGGTCGCGGGCGGCTGCGATGGTTAGGAAGAGACGCAGGCTAGCCATGCGGATGACCGGGGAGAAGGTCTCCGTGTAGTCCAGTCCAGCGCGTTGAGTGCACCCCTTGGCGACGAACCGCGCTTTGAAGCGGGAGACGTCGCCGGCTGTATCCGACTTGACTTTGAAGATCCACATGTTGTTAACGACCATGCGGCCGGGGGGGAGGTCCACAAGGTCCCACGTGCCGTTGCTGATGAGGGAGGAATACTCCTGTTGCATAGCGGCTTGCCATTGGGGGGCTTGGGCGCTGTCCAGTGCAGCCCGGTAGGATTTTGGTTCCACACACTCTCGGGCGGAGAGGAGGGCGATGGCAGTAGGGGACGTGCCGGCAGGTGTGTGTGGGGGACCAGGGATAAGGTCGGGGACGTGAGGGTGCTCAAAGATGTCCTCTTGAGCTTGGCCTTGTTCAGGATCACAACACGCCGTTACGAGGGTTGGTGGGTAGTCGGACAAGTGGGCAACCATATCGCCGTAGCGAATGGGGTGGGAGCGGAGCCGAGCATGGCGAGAGGCTGCCGGGGGGGGGGGGGGGTAGGGGTGTGGGTAATGTGAGGTCAATGGGGTGGGACATGGGTGAGTCTGCGGGTACGTCGTCCGAAGAGTCGGTGATGGTCGAGTCGACGGAGGGTTGAGTGTCGAAGCCAGGGGTGTCTTCCTGAAAGACAACCTGTACGGAGGTGGTGATACGACGCGTTTCCGGATTGTAGACACGATACCCGGGTGCGTCAGGGGGATAGCCCACCATGACGCCGCGAAATGCTTTTTCACTGAGTTTCCGACGTTGTTTGTCGGGGACCTTGGCGAAAACGGCGCAGCCGAAGACGCGGAACTTGGAGGCGTTGGGCACCGACGACGTAAGGAGTGTGAGGGGGACGCCCCCATTAGGTCCGACCGAGCGATTGTACGTGCGGTTGCGAAGGTACACAACAGTGCTGACAGCACACGACCACATGGAGTTGGGAACGGCCATGTTGTGGAGCATCGCCGATGCATTGTCCCGGATAGTGCGCTAGGGACGTTCGGCCTTGCCGAGCATGTGGTGGGCGTATGGGGCAGAGAACTGCACCCCGACGCCGAGGTGTGCGCAGCAGGTGTTTGATGTCCAAGAGGATGGTTTCCAATTCCGAACATGCGTCGTCTTTAGACTTAAGGAACCGCACCCACATGTAGTTGGTGTGGTGGTCGATGACGAGCAAGCAGTAACGGAGGCCATGTGGGGAGGGGACATTGACCGGGCCCCAGAGGTCTGCGGACAGGTTGAGGAGGGGGTGGGATGGCTTCGCGCAAGCGGCTGTGTTGCGTGGTGCAGCTGTGGCTTTGTGAAGTAAGCAAGAGTCGCAAGAAACTTTGGTTACAACGCTAGTTAACACAGGGCTAGTCGGGACACCGTGAGTATGCTGGGCCTGAAGGCTTTGCATGTTGAGGTGGCCATATCGACGGTGCCATAGGACGGGATCACACTGGGCAGTAAGGGCAACCTGAGGGGAGGGGTCAAGTGCCGCCGGTGCGGATGGGCTTGAAGGGAGGTTTGGCTGGTGGGGAAGGAGGTAGAGACCGTTTCCGGACGGTTCTAGCACACCCATGCCTGTGGGTACCAAAAGCAAACCAGTGTCAGAGTTGGAGGGGAATATGAATTCACAGCCGCTGTGAGTTTGCATCCAGCTGACACTAAGTAGTCTGCCGATACGCTGTGCGGAGCGAGATGATAGGTCAGGGGTGTAGAGTGCATAGACAGTGCGGTGAATGAGCTGGCCAGAGGCAAGTCTGACAGAAATCCGCACTGAGCCACTGCCCTTAACGTCAACGCCGACACCGCCCACGCGAGAGGGAGCGGAGGGGGGCGTGAATTTCACGAAGTCATCTCGGAACGCAGTGAGGTTAATCGAGCAGGCGGAATCAACGACCCAAAACTTTGACAGGTTACGACCCGGGGCGAGGGAAGAGGAGAATGCCACAGAGCTGAATGGGACACTCACCTCGTCGTCAGCGTAGTCATCAGCGCAGTCCTCGAGGGTGGGTAGGCAGTCGGTGTCATCGGCGGGGGCGTCGTCGGCAGGGACGTCGCTTAGCAGCGCAGCGTGAGCAGAGGGGGTGCCGTCGGCGGCGCCGTACTTCTGGACTGTCAGCCTACGCTTGGCGAGATTCCACTTAAGGATAGCGTCATCCGTGGCAGTGCAGGCTGACATGAGATGGTTGAGGCTGCCACAAACGCCACACTTGTTGGGTCGATGGCCGCGAGGGTTACGGTGTGGTGGGCCTCGACCGCTGTGCGAGCCGCGGCCCGCAGCGACGAACGCGGAGATGGGAGGGGGTGATATGGCTGGAGCGGGTGTGTCCGGAGCAGGGTCGTCGTCCATGTTGTGCGCAAGGTGGAGAATGCTGGCCATCACTTCATCAGCCGACATGATGTAGTCCGTGTCAAAGGCGTTGATGACGCATTGCTTCGCCTGACCGTGTGGGCCGCTGCTGGAGATACCGCGCAGCATGAGGAGACCGAGGTGGTGGGGGTGGATGGCAACGGAGCCATCAACCAATTGGCATGTGTCGTTGTAGTCGTCAAAGGTCTGGCGCATGTAGTGGACATAGTCACTGAGTGACTGACCAGGGCGCTGTCTGACCGTCAGGTTGTCCAGGAGGGACAAGGAGCGAGCAAAAGACCGACAATCGAGGCGTTCACAAAGGATGTCCCACGCGGCAGCGGCGCAGTCAGGGCGTGCTGGAGAAACGCATTTCATCGCTTGGTCAGCGCGCTTATTCGCGCTGGCTGCATGGAGAAGCAGCGTGTAGGCGTAGTGTTGCGCTTGTTCGTCGAGCCAGACGCCGGAGTCGCGGATGGCCAGCTGTGGAATGAGGTATGCGGCCTTGATGGAGAGGAAATTAAGGAAGGTCCTCTTCCATTGCTTAAAGTCCGTGGTCGGGCACATGACGGGGACCGACATCTTCATGGACCGGTTGAGGGCGTCCTTGTCGAAGCCGGGGGCTTCGTGTGCCGCCCGGTTGATGACCACCGGGTCAATAGTGGGGCGACGACGACCACGGGTGGCGGGGTCGCCATGTTGGACTGGGGGAGAGTGCCGGCCATGAAAGGGAGGAGGTGGGCCACCGGGAAAGGGAGAGCGGCCGGCCATGGGACGCGGCGGGCCGTACGAGTGCGGGTGGTCACGGTAGGGGGGGACGAGGTGAGAGGGCGCCTCCGGGATATGAGGGCCGGGGTGTTGAAGGGAATATCCGGCGGGGGGGAAGGGGGGAGGTGGTGGGAGGTGATCAACCCGGATGGCGTGACGCGAGGGGTCGTGGTGCGCGTCGGCACGCGAGGGCTCGCGGGGCGCATCGTGACGGCGCTGTGCGACTGTGGGGTCGCCAACAGGAGCTGCAGGAGTAGCAGCAGCAAAGACTGTTTCTGCGTCCGGGGGTACGAAACCAGGGTGGGGATGGTCAAGCAGGTGGAGGGTGTGGCCGTCGTGGCTGTCCCGGACGGGTTCGATGTGAGCATCGTGGCGGCGCTGAGCTACAGGGGGGTGCGGATTAGCACCCGCAGCAGCAACAGCACCCTCGGCCGACTGCGAGTCGAGACGAGCTGTTAAGTGCGCCACTTGCGCAACGAGCAGTGCGAGAGTGTCCGGGGGGTGATCGACAGTGCTCTGCTGAGAGCCTGGGTCAGGGGAATCAACAGGTGAAACATGCGGGGTTTTCTGCGCCATTTCGACAGAGGGCGAAAAAGAAAGAGCTGGATAAAAAGCAGGCAGCGGTAAAAACCGCTAGCCGGACTCGTGCCTAACAGCGGTATGCAAAGAGACGGCCTGATGCCCGCCGACCCCTCGGCCTGTAGCCCCGGGGTGTCTCAGAGCACCTTCTCTGTATCCTCCACCCAGTGTGGGGCACAAGTCGAGGCCAAGGCCAGGACAGGTGGAGCGCTGCGCTGGTGGCCGAGTCGCTAAGATAATATAAAAATAAAAAAAGGTAAGCTACGGCTGGCGTGCAACCTGTGGATGCGTATTCACCCGACAGTGCACCCCCCCGTTCTCCAGCTTGGACCTGTGTGCACCCTGTCCACACACGACGAGTGCGTCGGTGTGGGTGGCTGGCTATCTCCGTCGGGTGGCTGACTTAAGAGGGGTGGTGGCGGGTTTTAAAATCGCAGTTTATACTGGCGATACCGCCGACTACAGGTTGAAAGTACTAGGAGTCTAAAGAAACTTGCCTTCTGCGGGAGAGCTGTCGATCGCAGCTCGCCGAACCAGGTTGTCGCGCGTGAGTGACGTGAGGCGGGGGCCCATAACCTATTGAACCATGCAAACACAGTTAGTGTGGAAGATAACGTACGCAAACGTAGTTACAGTCACAGTCCCGCAAACGGAACAGTTACGGCGACAACCAACCTACATGCGTGGTGTCGGGACAACAGAAGTGAGAGAGCTGTAGCCTAGCGACAGCTCTGTACCGAGTCAAACAGTTTATCGGTATGTCCGATCTAGACATGTACTAATCATATCTAGAGTAGCTTACAATAGCTATCTGCAACTAATACGTATACGGTATTACTTACAACAACGGGGTCGGAGCACATTGACAAGCGGTTCGATAGCTTCATGCAACTATACGGCAACTTGATTGAGTTGCTTTCGCTATAGTGCATAAGCGACATCGATGAGGGGAATTGCGCGACACTCGCAACGGAGTACGACAAACGCGCGGAGGTATGGCTCACCTCCTTTCGTAGACTGGTCGGCTTTGTTGGTGTCATGCCCTTTCACCACTGTAATTTGGTCCACTTTAGTAACCTTTTGCGCTGGCGTGGCCCCCTCATCGCACACAGCTCATAAGGCATCAAACAACCCGCTAACGCGAACGGTTTGACACATGACCAACGTGATGGGCTTCAACGCCTTTAATACATCAACCACCTCTGCTGACATCATGAAGGCAACAAGGCGCTTGGCCGTCAATGGCAAAGTCAAGCAAAGCTGCCCCGCCGGAAGGGGAATGACTAAATGCAGTAGTGGCTCGTCGCAACAACTATTGATGGTAGAGTACAATAGTAGGTAGGGTAGTGCTAACGGTGATGTGATGACCGCCTAGTGTTGCTATTTGCATGATGTAGCGCGGGCGCGGGGGATCTAGCGTTCTATTGATGGTAGAGTAGAATAGTAGGTAGGGTTGTGCTGATGGTGGTGTGATGACCGCCTAGTGTTGCTACTTACATGATGTAGCGCGGGCGCGGAGGGTCTAGCGTTCTAGCGGTAACACTTCCGACAATGGTACTCGTATATGGGCAATATATGTGCACTTTGAAACAAGCCACGATCCGTCGAGGTGTCATTAACGCCGTTGAGGCATGTAAGGACCCGTCGCAAGAATTCCAATAGTTGGATGGTATAAGGGCAAGTTTGATGCTAAAAGTCTGGCTAGGGTTAGACAACTCTAGTAGAAAGCACACACATTTTGATGCTATAGTTTCTTAACATTATAATTAATGTAAACTACCCAACTCCCCCTCCCCATGGCATGTGCCCGTGTCAATAAGTGCACAAACTGTCTGTTACGCAATGGAAATGTCATTCCAATAATTTTTATTTTTTTTTTGCACCCCCGGGATATGGGACTGGCAGGGAACCCGCACCGGCACCCTCTACATGACTTGTTTGATAAAACAAAAGGTGCTCAAGAGCGCACAAAACACAAGTGCATGGTGTCTTTTTCTGCTAACGTGCTTATAAAATGCAATAACAAACTTTCTTTGGGGGGGGGGGGGGGGGTGTCAAAACCGAGGAGGGTCAAAACAATACATTAAATCAGAATAGCCAAACGATGATCACAATCTTTATTTCTACCCGTACCCGTATTTTTTTTCCACAATGTAGCGCTTTCCTTTTGCTGTGCTTTGGATTCCGTGATCCTCTTGTCATTCTTGCCCTCTCTTTTTTCTTTTTTTTTGCGCCCCCGGGATATGGGATTGGCAGGGAACCCGCACCGGCACCCTCTACAGGCGGCGTTTTGCAAGCATGACTGAAAGTAGAAGTTCGAAACAAACCTCAACTCAACATCGATCATGCTCCCGGGTAGGCGACGCTCGTGTGAGTGCATTAAGTACCATTGTACGAGAACCGTACCGTACTGCGCTAACCCCACACGAGGCAAGTGTTGGAGTTTCACCAACTAAAACCTTCCAGTGACATGCAAACAAACATGAATGCATTCCCGGCCAAGAAAGGTCTGCCCTACCCGTCCGGGCGTCGACCCATTCGAGAAATGCGAGAAGGACCAAGGCCCATCTCACGGAGCAAAACATTTTGGTAGTGCGATACATGAACTACAAAGAAAGCAATATGAGGGAGGGCTTGGCGCCATAACTCGAAAAACCTCCCATTTCCTGTAAAATGGGTGGCGCCATGAAGGGAAGGGGGGACACCGCCTAAAAGTAAGGCATTTATATCTTCGGGGGATGTAGCGAAACGACGCACAAAACCATTAAAATCTGGGGCTAGCGCCCCAAAATTACGACGGTGGCATTCCCAACGTGGGCATTCAAGCAAAATATGTTCTTTAGATTCAATAACATAACCGCCGCATGCAGAACAATGATGGAGAAAACGTTCAGGCATGGCATGAATGCGGGCAAGACGACGGGCTGTGGGATTCTTGCCCTTTTGTTTCCCTAATTCCCTTCCCAATTTCCCTGTCCGTGCTCATCTGGTTCTTCTTGTAAACAAGTATACCCGTATATTTTGCGGAAGACATGAGTCGTAATTATGATGAGAATAATATGAGTCATGTGATTCGGGTACATTCTTCGGCGGGCACATCATCAGGTGGCCAGGCATGTTGTTTTTCTTGTAATCCGTATGATCCTTATACATCAGTTGGCCTGGTAGTTTGGTTGCCTCCGATGCTATTCGAATATTGCTCGGTGGCCTCCACTTGTAAGAAATATGAAATATATATTCGAATATTGCGTCCTATGATCCGCATTAATTTATTTCGGCATTTATCGCTAATTCGCTTAACGATGTTACTACAATGACCTAGGGCTTACGATGTAGTAAGGAATTTCATATTACGTGCATACGCAAGGTATTTATGGATTAGTCGATAAAGTACTATTGCCCGGTGCTCCAGGGCGCTACAGTAGTTATGCGCGACGACGGGCGCAATAAACTGCCGACCCACACACACAAACATACCAATAACAGCCCCCGCGCCGAGGCGGGCACGGAGACAACCTAAGCATCCGTTCGCTGTGGCAGCACCAGCCGTGGTCACCCGCATCGTGTTAAGCTGGGCTCGGCACACTATCCCACCGTCTCGGTGGGCTGGATCCAGGGCGGCGCCGGACGGCATGTCACCATATAGTAGCAACGTATAATACGGATAGGGTACCTGTACCTGTACCGCCCACGCTGTTCTGGCGCCACAATTCTGTAGATCAGCAGAGTTGCGGGTGAGCAGCAGACCAGGGCTTCTGTGGTGAGAGAACTCCAAGCGGCCCATCGCAACAGTTTTGCCTCGTGGCGTAGGGGAAAACCGCTGCACTGGCCACACTCAGGTTGCTCGCGAGCGTACGTCGTCACTGAGATGTCGGCTTCTGAGACGGCGCCGAGGGTGGCGGGCGGAGAGGAAACGCCCGTACAGGTACCGTCTATTTATTTATACCGTGGGGTTCTGAAACTGGTACCCGTACTTATATCTAGCGCGCCAATAATATGTAAGGAACAGAAAAATAGGGTCCAGGGAGGCGATACTCATAATTGTCCAATAATACTTTCTGAATTATTGGGGGTGGACAACGAATGGCGGGGTGCGTTGGGATTCAGGGCGCTAGTGACGAGGCGGGTGTTTATGTCTGAGGAACCGGGCAGGAATTGGGGCCATAGGGCTCCGGCAAATCGCCTTTGAGCTTATGTGGTGCGAGTGTCGTGGGGTATGTGTATGCTGTTGTGTGTGTTTGTGTGTGTCTGTTGCTTCGGGCGGTGGAACTGAGAGTCCAGCGCTGCGGGTACAGGCGGTGGAGATGCCTGTACCTTCCCCAACCCGTCCGGAGCAGCGGCTGCCGAGGCCTATCGACGGCACGCGCGGCGGCGGGTCAGAGACTGGAGCCGGCAGGGGTCGAGTGTCTGGGGAGCCGCTGTGGGCTACACTAGCGGGACGTGACAGACGGAAACGGTCGCAGGATGACACCACTGCTGCTCGTGTGTCGTCCACCGCCACCACGGGGCACTGCGGGGAAGAACGGCACGGCGGGGAAGAGGCGGTGACGTCATCAGTCCATAAGGGATCAACGCCATCATCACCGGAAACCCTCGCAAGCACGACACGAAGGTCAACCAATAACCCGTCGTCTCGTCCCGGGACGCTTCAGCTGGCCGCGGACGGTCGTCGGGGCAGTAATATTATTCTTGCGGGTCTGAGCCCCGAGAACTCCCCCATCGGCGCCCTCCCCGTCTCCCTCGCCGACCTCCCCCGTGGCGCCCTCTCCCGATCCCGCTTCGCCCGCTCCCTCCCTAACCGCCGCCCCCCGGCCCCCTCCCGACGAGAATCCTCCTTCGCGCTACAAAACGACGCGCAGCTACAGGTGCGCATCCCTGCCCCCTTCGAAGTAGTCGACTACTACTCGACTATATCGACGAAATACGGCACTGGTAATATACGTGCTTCATGACAACTCCTCTTTTTTTGTAACTGATTTACCTTCGCAGGCCGCCCTCCCTCACCGGTCGCTGTTTTTATTTAATTCCGACAACCGACTGCGCGTCGCGTGCCACCGGCTGCTGTCCTCCGTTTACTTTGAGTACGCCGTCCTGGGCGTCATCTTCGCCAACTGCATCGTGCTCGCGATATACACGCCGATGCACCCCGACAGCCTCCTCAACGCCATCTCCTCTTACGGCGAGTACGCCGTCACCGCGCTCTTCGGGCTCGAGGTCACCGTTAAGATGGTCGTCATGGGCGGCTTCATGCACAAGGTACGTATGTACACTCAACCCTACCCCGTGATATGCCCCCCGCTGCGGGCTCGACTGCTGTGCGCGGTAGGTCGAGGCAGGCTGATTATTCGCGCGCAGGTGAGCACTGAGTATTAGCAAATGCTACATACACAGGGTGCGTACTTGGGCCACTGGCGCGCGGGTCATATGAACTGGTGGCACATGTTGGACCTGTCCACAACGCTGATGGGCTTCATCAGCCTCATCCCCGGCCCCGAAAACTACCAGGTATATTGCTGGGTTGCCTCACTCCTTCCAATCTTCCACATGTCCCTCTCGCCGCCCCTGCCTTACCCACTGCATCGTGCCCGTGACAACCGAAACATGAAACATTCGGCTAGTTGTTGACAACTTTGCATGTTTTGCGTGTAGTTTGTTTATTTTTAACGTCGTGTTTGTGTGCGATTTGTGTGTAATGATGTGATTGGGCGTGAGTGACTTCATTTTTTGCTAATTTTCTTGTCGAATTATCTTCAAAGTGTGTTTTAGGGTGACTGATAGATTCTGTGAATGTATCATTTGATGACAGTGTTTTAATCTGTATTATTTCGAACTACGCTTCTGTCTTATACTGTGAAAATGTGGTTGTTTCATTGTTTCTACGTTTGTGTGTGTGTGAGCGTGTGTGAATGTGATGTGTGTTTGTGTGTGTGTGTGTGTGTGTGTGTGTGTGTGTGTGTGTGTGTGTGTGTGTGTGTGTGTGTGTGTGTGTGTGTGTGTCTGAAGTGTGTGTGTATGTGTGTGTATTTGGGGTTTATGTGTGTGTGTGTGTGTGTGTGTGTGTCTGAAGTGTGTGTGTGTGTGTGTCTGAAGTGTGTGTGAATATGTGTGTGCATATGTGTGTGTGTATGTGTGTGTGTGTGTGTGTGTGTGTGTGTATGTGTGTGTGTGTGTGTGTGTGTGTGTGTGTGTGTGTGTGTGTGTGTGTGTGTGTGTGTGTGTGTGTGTGTGTTAACGTGTGATTGCCGTCTGCGCGCGTGCGGGCGTGCTAATGGTACCATGTATTTGTTGTAATGTTTTCTGTGCAGGGCTTTGGTTTACTGCGACGGTTGTGCTGTATGGGTGTGCACTATATGGAATATGTGTAATGTGATAATTGGTTTAGTTACACATTTTTGGCCTGTGATTTGTATTGAGTTTGTTACTTTGTTTGCGATGCGGTTTGTGTGCATTATTACGTGTGTTCATAGGCATTGTATGTAGCGCGCCTATGTGTGACGTGCTACTGTGTGTTTGTAAGTCACGTGACAATGTGTTTGACTGTGCTTTGCGTGTCTGAAATGACGGAGAATGTGCTTGTGTGAAATTTGTGGGATCACGTGTTTGTTTGCAATAATTACTTCCGGGTTGTGATGCCTATGCCTGCACAATTTGTTTATGTTTGTTTGTAGTGATTCGCTGTTTGAAGCGCGTACAACGAGTATGGTTTGGTTGAGTAAGGTGTATCGCTCGGAAAATTTGCGCTTTCATTGTTGTTTTGCGGGCATGTGTGTAGTGTCTTAATACGTGAAATGTGGTAATTATAGTTTGTTGGTAGTCATCAACGGTTTGCATGTGTGAGTGCAAAATGTGTTGTGTAATTTGATAATGTGTTTGAAACTTCGTGTGATGTTTATTGTATTGTGTTTGCGCACTGTTTATGCATTTTGTATATCCGCATCGATGTGTATGAGTGTATTGTGCTTTTATGTAATGTGATTGTTTAAGCGCGTGCAGTTCCTGTGATGGGTAATGAATTAGTGTTTCATGCCTGCCTAATGTCTTTGTGACGTGTACTTCGATTTGTGTGCAAGACATTTAGTGTGGAGTATATTTTTTACCCGTGTAAGAATGTAATGTGTTTAGGTATTTGCAAGTATTTTGTGGATAATCTTGATGCGAGTTTAGTTTGTATGTATCATGTTACTTTGGAATGTGTCTCATGTGTGATTATTTTATGTCACATATTCTTTGTGCCAATTGCATCGTGTGGCGTGAGTCCTTTCCCTAATACGTTTGCTTGCATGTCAACATTAGGTGCTCCGCACCCTTCGCTTGCTGCGCCCGTTGGCCTCCATCAGCACCTCCCCATCCATGCGCATCCTCATCAAGTCCCTCGCCGCGAGCCTGCAGCTACTGGGCAACGTCCTCCTGCTCTGCTCCTTCATGTACCTCCTCTACGGCATCGTCGGGCTGCAGGTGTGGATGGGCACCTTCCGCAACCACTGCATCCACGCCGTCACCGGCGACATCCTTGAAGTCAACCAAGTGTGCGGCGAGTGCCCCGAGGGATACATCTGTCAGGTGCACCCTCCCTCCTCCCTCCCCACTTTTTCCTCTCTCCACCATGTACCCCCTCAAAGTAAACATGTCCATCACCATTCGCCCCATCCCCAGCGCAAATATTGCACCATGTAAGAGGGCGGGCCCAAAGACAACAGTCGCATTGTGCAGCGTCATGTTGTAATTCAATGTCAGCTAAAAATATTATCCATCACCATTTATCTTGATAATCGAGCGTCCTTTGATTGCACACCAACGCGCGGTGTTTCATGCCACAGGCGACGGAGTTGGACGGCGAGACGCCGCTGCCGAACCCTAATTTTGGCGTCACCAGCTTTGACAACTTTGGCGCGGCGTCGGTTGTTGTGTTTCAGACGTTGTTTTCGGAGGGTTGGGTCCAGGTGGAGGGCTTCACCTCCGTCATCAGCGGCGGCTGGGCCAAGCTCTATTGGGTCTCGCTCATCGTCCTCGGCTGCTTCTTCGTCGTCAACCTCGCCATCGGCGTCGTCTTTGCCTCCTTCACACGCGTGAGTCAGGAGGAACGCAAGCGCGCGACGCGGCGCAAGAGAGCTGCTCGAGGGTCGTCGCGCGTCTCGGCCGTCGAACGGGTAGTGGGCGACGTGGGCGCGCTGGCTCGAGAGAAGTGGCGAAAGTCGGGGGCGGCGGTCAAGGCGGTCGGCGCACTGCGCGGCCCCGCGATGGATCCACACGCGGAGGGCGACGAGAACATCGACGACGATGAGGTCAGCAGTAGCGACGGGAGTGAAAGCGACGAGCATAGCGATAGCGATGATAGTAAGGCGGGGGAGCGGATCGGGGCGGCGGTGGTGGTGCCTAATAAAGACGGCAAAGAGGAAAGGAAACCAGGTATGAAGCCGGGCTCGGTGATGCCGTTGCCGCCCGGGATGGTGACGACAGCAACGGCGACGATGGGGGGAGCGGATAGAGTGAGGCGGGGGCTGGAGGCGGAGGCGGAGGAGTCTGGGAATGTGACGGCGCGGGAGGTGGAGGTGGACATACTGTCGAGCGCGAGGGAGCGTTACGGGCCTCGACCGCTAGGAGAGGGCGTTGATGAGCAGAAGGGAGACAAGGAGGAAGGGAATGGGGCTACTCGGGTGGGATGGGCGAGTGGAGAAGATGAGGCAACAAGAGAGGGAGCGGCGGGTGGCATTGTGCATGGTCGTCGACGTGCGACGTTTATCGATGCGTTGACGGCGACGGAGGAGTGGCGTAAGCGTCGGCTGTATGCGCTCATCACCTCGCCCGCGTTTCAGTATGCCATTGCGGCTATCATCGTGGCCAACACGTGCGCACTGTCGGTGGTGCATTATCCCATGGGCGCGAAGATGGAGCGCGCGTTGGCGCTCTGCAATTACGCATTCCTGTCCGCGTTCACGCTCGAGGCGGCGCTGCGCATTGGCGGCCTGGGGGTCCGAAAGTACGCCGAGGACAGCTTCAACCGCTTCGACGCGCTGGTGGTGGTGGTGTCGTGGGTGGAGGTGGTGGTGGACAATGCAGTGGGCGGGGACGCGGTGGACTTTCCGGGGTTGACCGTCTTCCGCGCGCTCCGCCTCCTCCGAATCATCAAACTCGTCAAGCATTGGCGCGGCTTGAGCAACCTTGCGCTCGTCATCCTGCAGGGCCTCTCCTCCCTCACTTCGTTTCTAGTTATCCTCGCCATTTTCATCTTCACCTTCGCGCTCCTTGGCATGCAACTGTTCAGCGGCCGAATGTGCGCCGAGGAGGGCTGCTCCGACCCCGCCGTCCTCGACCGCGCCGACTGCACCGGTCAGTTCACTCACCCGCTCTACCTCACGCCCACAGACCGCACGTGGGGCTGCCAGCTCTACACCGCCGCGCCCTCCACCTACAATTACGACAACGCATGGACCGCCTTCCTCGCGACCTTTCAGGTGAAGCTTCTTGTCTCTTATACACACGTACACACACACACATGTAAATGTACAGGTACACGCGAAAACACACACGCGCGCATTGACGCACCCACACAACAAACACAAGTACCCATATCACGCACATTACGCACACACTCAAACACACACACACACACACACACACACACACACACACACACACAAGTACCCATACACACACACACACACACACACACATGTAAATGTACAGATGCACGCGACTACACACACGCGGGCGCATTGACGCACCCACACAAACAAACACAAATACCCATATCACGCACATCACGCACACACTCAAACACACACACAAACACACATACATATACTCAAACACACACACACACGCACACATGCGTATACATGCACACAAATACACACACGAATTCATGCACCAATCAGATGCTTGTGTATGTATATGTGCATATATGCACACACACACACACACACACACACACACACACACACACACACACACGCGCGCGCGCGCACACATGTACACAAACTCCTATGCACAGACATGCGTTCACATACACACGCGCGTACACATACCCCACACAACCACACCACACCACACCACACCAACCAACCACAACCACACAACCACCCCACACAACACGGCCGCACTCACACAACCCCACACACTAATGTTCACATAAATACACATACAATCACCCGCACACACACGCGCACTTACACACACACACACACACACTCACACATGCACACACACACACACACACTCACTCACTCACACTCGTACGCACAATCGCACACTCACCCACACACACATACACCCATATACATACACTCGCACGCACCCAAATGAACACGCACACACAACGCATACATACACACATAATCACACTGACGCACACACACGCGCGCGCACACGCACACGCGCACATATAAACACGCACACGCACACGCGCACATATAAACTCCTATGCACAGACATGAATTCGCATACACACGCGCGCACACACACAGCCAATCTGACACAAACACACACTAATGTTTACATAAATACACATGCAATCACTCGCGCGCGCACACACACACACACAGCACACACACACGCGCACACGCGTGCCTACGTGCTCGCCCAGTCACACAGATGCACATCATTGTGCGCCTATGCCGCCATACATTACTTTTTTTGCACAAATTAACGCACACAAGCTCACGTAAATCGAGTCGCAGTCAATTATATGCATACGCGTGGATACGCCTGCATATGTACGTTTATTCGTGACCTGTTCATTCCTTGTGCGATTGATTTATGTATCACTCGTGTTGATAATTGCTGAATGTAGCAAAGGGTAGGCTGTGGTTAATTACAACGTATGTTGCCTAACCGCCTCATCTTTTCTGCCGACCACGCCACTTTTTAGGTGTTTACAGGAGAAAATTGGCACCTCGTGATGTACGCAGCGGTGGAGGGCACCAGCATGTGGTCCGCCTGTTATTTCATTATCGTCGTCGTCTTTGGCCACTACCTCTTGCTCAACCTGTTTTTGGCGGGCATCGTGCGGAACGTGGTGGACCAACACGAGACGCTGCGGAAGAGGTCCTCAAAGAAAGCGGCAGACAAAGGCACGTCAGGGCAAGGGGCGGTTGCAGGCAGCAGGGGTGCGGAGAATGCGGCCGTGACTGTCGACGATGGGGCGACTGTAGCGGTCGACCTAGGTTTGTCGCCGCTGCTCCCGTCCGCGGCGCCGGGGAGTACCGAACACATGTCGACCGGCGATATCGAGGCAGCGGAGAGAAACGGGCACGCGCGTAGTTCGCTCGAGGAGCTGCCGAGGATATCGCGAGTCGAGGTGCCCATGCAGACCGGCAAAATGTCGAGGCAGGCCTTGTCGAGGTGCGTGCGCGTTAGAATTATACATTCAAAACCGCATTTGTATTTTACTTTCGCATATTGATAAAAATACTTCTCGTGCAGTGGCCATGTAAGTCACATGATGGCAACAATCAGATGTCTCTTATCATGCTAGCTACCTTTGATGTATTTTTACATTTATCCTGTGTTGTCGAGCAGTGGCATATGGAATTATGCGATGCTTTAACCCTGTTTTATGTTCAAGTCTTTTCGTTAAAGAGATTAGGACGTCAATATGGGCGCACTTGAGTAGACGGGTCGAATTGATTTGTTAGTTGAGTTAATTGTGAAGTGAAGGGTGTGCTTGTTTGGACTCTTAGGCTGTGGAGCTGGCCTTCGCGGAAGGAGGGCGCGGGCGGGGCGAGAAACGATAACGACGAGGCTTGGGACGACGATGAGGAGTCGTTGCGGGGCGGCAGCAGCCTGGGCGGGTCGTCACTCGCGAATAATAACTCGTCGCGAAGGGAGCAGGGCAGCTGGATAATGCGGCGCAGCACCATTCTGTTGCACTACGACTTGCAGGAGGGCGCAGCGCTGTCTCGTTTCGAGTCTCGCCTCGGCCACGCGGCGCACCGCGTGCAGGACGCCGTGGTTACCCTTCCCGGATGGTTGGCCTCCCGTCGCGACCACTCCCTCTTTCTTTTCTCCCCCGACAATCGCTTCCGACGCGCCTGTACCGCTCTAGTCGCTAACCGATACTTCGACGCCGCCATGATCGTCCTCATCATCGCCTCGAGCGTCCTTCTCGCGCTTCAAAACCCGCACAAGCCGCTCGGCGGTCGACTCGGCGACGCGCTGTCGTGGTTGGACGCCGTCTTTACGGGGATTTTCGTTTTGGAGGCGGCGATGAAGATTGTGTCTGCGGGGATGGGTGGCTACCTTCGCGACCCTTGGAACGTGCTCGACTTCTCCATCCTCTTCCCCTCCATCCTTAGCTTGCTTCTTGCCAACTCCAACGCGCAGTTGCGAGGCTTCAAGACGCTACGCACTGCTCGAGCCATCCGTCCGCTGCGTCTCATCAGCAAAAGCGCCGGAATGCAGCGCGTACTGCGCTCCCTCGGTCGAGTCGTTGTCCAGTCCGGCGCGATCGTCACCCTTCTGCTCCTCTTTTGGCTAGTCTTCGCCATCCTAGGCGTCGAGCTCTTCGGCGGTAAGCTGCACTGCTGCTCCGATACCTCTCGAGCTTTTGCACCAGGTGCCGCCGCGTCGTGGGGCGCGCCGCCCGAGGCGGAGTGCGTCGGCGAGTGGGTCGACCCTGCCTCCGGCGAATCCGTCCAGCGCGTGTGGGAGACCTCCTTCCCGCACTTTGACAACGTCCCGGCGGCGATGTTGACTCTGTTTGAGCTCACAACCATGGAGGACTGGGACATGGTGCTGCAGGCGACGATGGGTACTCGTGGCGTCGGCGTGTGCCCGTCTCAGAACGCCAACCCCGCCGCTGCCCTTTACACCATCGGTGAGTCCATCCCTTTGTGGACAACCACCCATTAGGTCATTTTATCCATTCGCTTGTGTTTTTGTACGCGATGATTTTTTATTGAATATGTTTTGAGCGTCGTGTCTATTGTTGACGACAGCTTTTATTATTTTCGGAAGCCTGTTCATGTTCAACCTGGTCGTGTCGTCGGTGATCGACGAGTACGTGCGCTCGCGCGACCACGGCGGGTTCGACGACTCCAAGTTGTCGCCCAAGCAGGTGGAATGGATCGACACCATCCACACCTGGCTGTCCACTCGACCGGAGCGACTGTATCGCTGCCCTGAGAACCCAGGCAAGCTGCAGCGCGCGCTCTTCCGCCTCGTCCATCATCCCACTTTCACGTGGGTCTCCATCGCCGCCGTCGCGCTCAACACCATCATTATGATGTGCGACCATTTCGGCGCGTCGGAAACATATTGGGCCGTTTCCGACGGTATCAACGACGCCTTTGCGCTGCTCTTCGCGCTGGAAGCGGTCCTCAAAATTGCGGGCATGGGCTTTGCGGAGTACTTTGACGATAGCTGGAACCGACTGGACTTTGTTCTGGTGCTACTGTCGGGCGCCACGTTCGCCGTCGACCAATTCGCGACACCGCTGGCGGTCAATCCCACCCTCATCCGCGTCCTCCGCATGTTCCGCGCCGCGCGCATCCTTCGAATGGTGAAGCGAGCCAAAGGGATGCGCACGCTGCTGCGCACCTTCCAGCTCGCGCTGCCCTCCCTTTGGCACGTCGGCTCCGTCCTGTTTCTCGTCTTCTTCGTCTTCGCCATCCTCGGAATGTACCTGCTGGGCAACGCAGGGCGCGGCGGCATGATCGACGACCGCGTCAACTTTGAAACCTTTGGCTCGTCCATGTTTGTCCTCTTCTTCTCCCTCACCGGTGAAAACTGGCCCAGCGTGCTACACGACCTACTCGCGCAGGTGCGACCACGACCGAACCTGCTGTATATTTTTACTATAATACTATGCGGCCCACTAGTATTATAGTAAGTATCGTATCTCTCTTTGAAGCATATCCAAATTTCCAACACAGATATACGCGTTTCTGTGCTGCACCACTCACTAAACGCTGCGATATCTTGTTTGGTGTCGACAGGGGAAATGGGGCGCGATCCCTTACTTCATCGCCTTCATCTCCATCGCGTTCTTCATCCTCCTGAACCTCTTCCTCGCCGTTATTCTGGACCGCTTCACCGAGACGCGACGGATGGAGGAGTACCGCCTCACGCCGCCCGACTTTGCCATATTTTCGTCGAAGTGGGCCGAGTACGACCCAAAAGCCACTCTCCTCATCCCCGCCACCGCGTTGGAGCAGCTCATTGTTAACCTGCCCACACCGCTCGGCGTCAAGGTGGGCTTACTTCCATGTGTCATTTTGACTCATCCCCCGTCGAAAACTTATTCACGATTTACTAAATTGAGACTAAATACCGATTGGTTCAGATGTGGCGTGTGGGGGCGGGGCGGCGGTGTTGACGGGCACGCACTGTGTTTGTCTTTTGTAGGGAATGGGCTTCACTCGGCTTGAGAAGTTCCGAATGTTGCAGTCGCTCTGTTTGGACGGGTATGGCGCGGAGTGCGTGGTCCACTATCACGAGGTCCTCTTCGCGCTCTCCTACAGGTACTTTGGCCTTGTATGACGGCTGGTCAATTAATTGCTCCGCGTTCGTGTCGCTACGCTGTCCGTCGGTTGCCTGTCGTTCGGCGGCGGGTCGGTAAAGATCAGGCTTTCACACACTCTCGGTAGAACTATGCATGTCCACGTCCGTATTGCTTGTGGGGTGAATGTGGTTATCAGCAGATTGGCGAATGAGGTGCACCGCTACTAAAGTCGGGGTTTTATTAACTATGTCGCTAGACGACACTTCATCTCGGTATGATGGCGTCCTTCAATCATCAAAACCAAACGCCAAAGGCTCGTCTGTTGGCAGCCGTCGAAGCCATAGGCATTATCGACAACGGGACGTAAGTAGGTATATCATCGACAACATCGGCGGTAAAACAATAAATGCTATGTTCGTCTGCGAAATCGGAGTAAAGAATCCATTCCGCGCAATGGCATTGTAGTCGCGTTTTAGTAACTGTGGATGAAATTGCACTGATGAAGTTAGCGCTAATCGAGAGAGTGTTGTGACTTTCCAGGCTGTCGGGCACCAAGTTGCCAGAGGATGTGGTGGAGGTGCTACTCCAGCAGTGCGCCATCGCCTTCCCCAACCTCGCCTCTCTGCCCAAGGCGCTAAGTGCGCCGTACAGCCAAACCATCTCAGCCGTACGCATTCAAGCGATGACGCGTGGCTGGATCGCTCGTCGACGTTTGTCACAGCTTGCGCGACACGCGCGGAGCACGATCACCAGCGCCTTCGGCGTCTGATCCCTGTGGCTTGGCCCGTTCCGGGTGCGAGGGCGCTGCTGCTCGCGTCGTCACGAGGTGATCACCAGAAAGCCGCTGTCGAACGAGGCTGGGCGGGAACCTCGAGATAGGGACGAAACCGTTCACGCTGTTTTTAATATGCAACTTAGTGTGCCATACGTAAGGTACAGCCATTTACGTTTATATGAATGTTATACTTCCAGAACAATTTTAGAAATAACAGCTGGCTGGGATTGCGCGCTTCCGCTTTTCCTTGTTCAAATAGGGACTAAACAAAGTCAGCGCCACCAAAAAAAAGATTTTAGCGCGAAATATGACGACGACGCCGCTATGTGAGCAGCGATGCATGTGCTGGCTCGAATAAATTTGTAACGGTATCGGCATTGTGAAAGCGATGCCTTCGCTTTTGATTGTTGGCGCTGCAAAGGGAATGGCATCCGTCGTGTCGGGGGATCGAATGGGACGAGCAATCTGCGGAAGAGCTGCACGGTCCGAGAAATGATCGACACATTGTGATTGTCTGATGAGGATGTGAGTTGCAGGGAGCAATTTCGTGTCGTGTGTGTTGTTATTCGAGTGTCGGAGAGTGCACGGGGAGACGCCTTCTTGCGATGTAATGCACTGGCCATGCGAAGCAGTTAGGGGCTGTGCCAAAATCTTCAATTGATACCTACTTAGGAGCTGCTTCGGTAATGGACAGCTCACGGCTGGTGACAGTGAAAAACAGCTCCTTACATACTATCAATCAGTTTCGAACGGTATCCGGTGACGATGGCTACTCGAGTCTCTAATTGTGCCTCGGTCGCTGACAATTTGTTCGATCCTGCGTGTATTTATTATGGCGTCGCTGGCTTGAATAGCATCTACTCAATGGCGAGTGGAGAAGCGGAGGACTACGCTACATGTACGCAGCGGCGTCCCGACACAATGCTTCGTCAATCATGAATAAACAAATTTCTGTTTTAGATGGGTAATAACTACTGCGGGTTATTAACCATTTGCCACAATACGGCACGGGCAGTCCCGCGGGGGCCGTTGCAGGGTTAAACATTATGATTCAATTTCGTACGCGTGTATTTCCCACAGCCCGTCGTATTGCCCGCATTCATGCCATGCCTAAACGTCTTCTCCATCATTGTCTTGCATGCGGCGGGGATGTGCCTGAATCTATATAGCATATCCTGCTTGGATGCCCACGTTTGGAGTGCTACCGTCGTACTTTTGGGACACTACTAGCCCCATAGTTTGAGGATTTTGCTCCATAGTATAATTGCATTGGCGGTGTCCCCCCTTCTCTGCATGGCGCCACTCACTTTACATGGTATGGGAGGTTTTTTCCAGTTACGGCGCCAAGCCCTCCCTCATATTGCTTTCTTTGCATTTCCTGTATCGCACTCTCGAAATGCTTTGCTCCGTGAGATGAGCCTTGCTCCTTCTCGCATTACTCGAATCGGCCGACGCCCGGACGGGTAGGGCAGACCTTTCTTGGTAAGTCCCGGGAATGCATTCATATTTGTTTGCATGCTATTGGGAGGTTTTTTGTTGGTAATGAAACTCCAACATTGGCCTCGGTGTGGGGTTAGCGTAGAACGGCACGATTCTCGTGCAATGGTACGTTGTGCACTCGCACGAGCGTCGCCTAGCCGGGAGCATGATAAGGCTAGGGATCGATGGTGTCGTCGATATAGTCCGGATGATATCATCGATCCCTAGCCGGGAGCATGATCGATGATGAGTTTGAGGCTGGTTTTGAACTTCTGCTCTCAATCATGCTTGCAAGACGCCACCTGCGGAGGGTGCTTGTGCGGGCTTACCTGCCAGCCCCATATCCCGGGGGGGGGGGGGGCAAAAAAATAAGAGGAGAAGCAAATGGATCGATATTTCGAAAATAAATGCCATCAAATATACAATAACGACTAGACAACCCAATGATCCGCGGTCTTCGTGTTTTGTAAGTAAATGAAAATATCGAGCGATTTTGTTCGTCGAAGCGACGGCGCTTCGGCTGCTCGGCCGCTTTCACGTGAGATGACGAAGCGAAAGAGTCGCGGCACGAAAACTGAGCAGCACAGGCCTTGTGGTGCTCAGCCCACTCACCTCGGACAGTCGACACGCCGACTTTGTGTGGAAGCAGGGTGGGATAGTTATGCCTCCACTTGTTTGTTACCCGCCACAACTTGGGATGACACGACTCATCCAGCCGGAAACACCTAATCACCATCGCAAATAATCATCAATAAACGGTAGCCCACCGGGTACATCTGTGTTACGTACCAACGACAATATCTACTTAATTATCCCTGGAATCCTGGCGCCCTTGCTGTTGCAATGGCGTCCTGCAACCGTGCTCGAAAGTCGCTGTCATCTTATTTACGGATAGTTTTCGCCGTGTTTGCGGTTCTCACTGCCTCAGTCCTCGAGCTCGTCGTAGGCGGCAGCCCCGCCGTCTTGTCGCGCCGATCAGGGATGAGCCGTGCGGAGAATAAAAAACACGTGGATGGGGGCGCAGAAGGAGGCGCAAGTGGGAGTGGTGACAAGGGGACGAACATAGAGCCCCGCTGCAAGCTTTCACGAGAGGGGGCTCATATGAACAGGGTATGCCGTGGTCGTGCTTGCAAGCTCGCGACTACTGCAGTCGACAAGTTTTTCGACGCGGATGTTAGCGACGAGGACAAAGCGAGATATGCCATAACAAACCTGGTATGTACGCCGACGGCACTACACGACACACGGGGACACATCTAAACTGGTGGAAATGACAGTGCGCGCTGGTTGGGTATATTTGCACCCGACGGATGATAATCAGATACATAATTATCATCCTCGTCTATCTCGTAGTCAGTGTTCCCAACTTACTTACCCTTATTCGCAGCGGCGGTCTGAGAAACAAGCCTGGTCGCTTGCCCGCTTGCTGCCCTTACACAGATTGGTTGGGGCTACCAAACCGACGGAGTTGCTGAGGCGACTGATTTGATCACAGGAGAGCAAGTGGCAATAAAAAAGGTTCGTCGTCGTCTGTGTCCAATAATCTAGTACTCATCCCTGGAGAAGCGTGAATGGACGACGTGAATCAGGACGTGCTCCCGTATCATAATTCACTTCGGCACATACAGATTTACATCCTAGAGGCTCTTCTGCTGAGTATATGGATTTGACGTAAGGCGCCGAATGCCTGACAACCAGCGCTACCCTGTCGTTGCTCCGCAAGCAGTACACAAATGTCACGATCCGCAGTGCTGAGAAAAGCGGGCCACGGAGGGAGGCATCAGTCCACCAACGGTTGACTCGTCTCAGTAAGTCACGAAGTCTCAGTGTCCCCCGCGGTGTGCCTCGGCCGTGGGCTCTAGGAATCTGTGCCTTCTGAATCTCTTCCGCTTCCTCGATCATGACCGCAGAGGACTGTGGCGGTGCTCACGCGCGCGCGCAGGTACTGGTGTTGTTGGCCTGAAAGCTGTGCTGACCCCCAAGGACCCAAGTGACTACACCTCAATGTACTTGGTGATGGAGAAAATGGACAACGACATCGAAAAGGCGCGACACTTGCCACTGTCTGGTTTGACTCGTCCCTGCCCCATACAGCTGGCGGGACAACGAACCGTAGCCCTGAATCAGTATCACCGATATCTTTCTTGGCTCCGGAATAATGTCGTCAGTCAACTGGTCTCGTCGGAATCCGTGGCTACTTGTTACTGGCACGCTTACAACAGCGGCCCCGAATTGATATTTGTGCCACCTGCTAACAGGAGACGACAGCGATCTCTGCCATGGAGCCCAGGCTTCAGAAGCTGATAGCGTATCAGATTTTATCGGCAATGCACGACATTCACCACGGTGAGCGGCTTTTCTCATCGGTTCATTGAATAAAGCCATTAAGTAAGGCGTTCATGATATATCATTATGATGATGAATGGAACTGGATTATTGGAGCTGAATAATGCCGAAGCCAAGTACTATTGCAAACCACGAAAGCAACTTATCACCGAGTGATGACTACGGGCACTGTTCCAATCATTGTGAGGATTACATTGTGTCCATGGCCTGGATCGTGATTGCTTATTTTTTTCTGCCTACCACTCAAATAGGAACGAGTGGCCCGTAGTTCTTTGTGCCTGTCGTTCGTTGTACTTTTGTAATCATGTACACACTAACCTTATGTCTCTCACAATGTATTTTTGTAATCATTAAGATAATCCATGGTATACTTATTTCACACACACACACACACACACACACACACACACACACACACGCACACACACACACACACACACACACACACACACACACACACACACACACACACACACACACACACACACACACACACACACACACTTAATCAAATTGATACAGTAGGATGAGCGATGTGAGAATAACGCAAATTCCTCGTATGGTCGATTGATTGGAAACCGACTAGTATGGTATGGTATGGTATTAAAATTTCCTTCCATTTCTACAAGCACAAATTTCGTTTGCTTCAATTGGGCGGGGCTTTAGTATGTGCTTGCCGGCGACCAGAACAGCTGGGTTTGTCCACGGAGACGTGAGGCGGGTGAACATCTTCATAAGGCGGGACTGCACTGTCAAGGTCGGCGACTTTGGATTTTCGCAGCCCATGAAGTCGAAGGTGAATAACGGAAAATCCGACCTCTA
Source organism: Tetraselmis chui (assembly GCA_026401115.1). Taxonomy (NCBI): domain Eukaryota; kingdom Viridiplantae; phylum Chlorophyta; class Chlorodendrophyceae; order Chlorodendrales; family Chlorodendraceae; genus Tetraselmis; species Tetraselmis chui. The sequence continues at coordinate 31,460 of JAPMLY010002556.1, forward strand.
CCGAATGCTTTCATGTCCATCACAAGTAAGCAGACTATTGCGAAATGCGCAATCATTGTATATACTACTGGCGTTTTATGCGCCGCTGTCAGCACCGACACGCAAAGCGCGGGGAATTTATCGTGAGCTTCATCGCCATTTGGCGATAGATAAGAATATATAGCAGCACTACCTGCGCATGGACTTCTGAGGCTTTGGCCGACCTTCTCTGTAGTGTCTCGCGGCTGACCTTTTGGACGCTGCTTTCACATTCCACTCTCATCCCTTTTTTCAGTTCCCCTTCGTTCGCCCTTTCCACATTTGACATCTTCAATCAAAGAAGCATAATTGTCTGCTTTTCACTAACATTGACACCAGCACTCAACCCGCCGCACTTGAGCAGCGCCGTCATTCATTCCAAGACTGACTACTCGCCGATGTCATTCCGCACCAGGGCCCCAAAAGAGTGCAGAGCGGACACCAGAACCTCGGGCTGCCAATGCCTCAGTTTTTTGTATGGCATGGAGCTCGGCACCCCGGTGCAGATATATGGAGCGTCGGCCGGGTGTTTCTTGGAATGATAGCAGGCAGCGCCTTCTCGTCGGGGGACTTCTCCGACGTTGAAGCCATCCACGCATGGCGGCGCCAGTACGGCCCGCCTTCGCAGAAACTCCTTCGGCATGTAAGTATTGTTAGTGCACCACCTCATCGACGCCGCTCTGTTAACGCGCCCCTGTCAGCACACTAGTGCATGTATCCCCTCCGTGCTGCGGTGGTCTAATCAAAATGCGGGCATTCGGTCCGAACAATCTGTTTGCGTTCGTCGAACGGTTAATAACGCAGCGAAATGTGCATAATTTGTGTTATTTCGACCAAATGTCACCTATCGAAACGCTGGTCAATGGTTTAATGGACGGCGTGTTTTCGTTTGCTATGGTGCAGTTCGAGCGGCAGGTGGTCGAAGTACTGCGGAACGAAACGGCCGACACTCCGCGCAGTATGCGGAGTCTGTTCCCCCATGTTCCGTCCGGTTTTATGAAGCTCGCAAAACGCATGCTGAACTGGAACCTCCACAAGCTGCCATCCGCGTCAGCGCTCCTGCAGGACTCCTTCTTTGATGACATTCGAGCCGACCAGCTGCTCATCCCGCATTCCTAGTCAGGCGGTGAGTGGCCGATAATCACCTAAAGGCGCTAGCCTCTCGACAGCTATTCTTGTAGAGGCGCAAGGCTGTCGCTTTGGCAGTAAAATAGTTTGGTCGTCAGAGACGAGCAGCAGAACTACTAGTTGTTGTCAATTATCATCTGACTCTGGGGTGTATGCACGACAGGTGCCCAATCGCAGAAGACTACATCAGCAATGGCGATTTGAGACGTGACTTTCGAAGACCGACGAGTCGATATTCAACGAAGTGAAAACGTGAACGTGGCCGATAATAGCCACAATGCAATTGACGAAGCAAATGTTGACTACGCTGAACTAAGACGATAACGGCGTCCACGGTGCGAGTGTGACATGCGACGTCGATCGCCGAAGGAAAACTACAAACTTTGACGGAAAGGACAGTGTCCAGTTAAGTATTGAAATACCAGCAATTTAGCTTATCCGCTTTGCAGCTTTTAGTGATGACGAACGAGCGGTGTCGTCACACACAATTGATAAAGATCGAGGTAAATGCAATGCTTCTGTTCCCGCTCGTGCCGACCTGCAATGCCGGCCATCTCGGCCTGCGTACGGACTCGCTCTGTCTCGTTGCGAACTCGGCAAAGCAGAGTATTTGCTGTAAAAGTGTCGCTTTACAACGTTTCCACGAAAAGAACATGCGCAATGCGATACAATGAAAGTATTGTCTTTGTCCCCAGATTCATTTTGGCAGGGCAACGGAATGAAGCAGCTAATGAAGGCACAAATCCACTGATTTGAAAGCACCGAAATTGCGTGGACGATACGATGCAGTGTATTTAGTACGTTCACCCAAATACAGTTTCTGGAGATACGAAAACCAGCAAATTCAGAGTCAAAGGAAATTTTTTCCCATACTGAGAAGTCGCGTCAGAGGAAGAACGCCAGTCTGAATGCATCACCACGATAATGCAAGGCATGGTGTATTTTCATCTCGTCCCATATGACATGTAATCCAGCAGTCTCAAACCAGCGGCACTGATTACACAATGAAACGAATGTAAGTAAACATTTTGTACGACTCTCGTACGATGAACACGACCGCGCCAATAAGATGAAGACGGAATGGAGAACGTGGAATGCACATACTGACAGGGACTGTGCACATACTGACAGGGAGACATTGCTAGCGGCACGGACGCAGCGATTCGGACATTGTCTTTTTTGCTCTACATTCGAAATAGAAACTGGCATTTCCTCGTTGCCATGACTGAGGCATTTCAGAAAATGAATTGGTGTACATCTTTTCTATGATAATGATCATGTAAATTTGCGCCATTCAATTCTAACATTCCATGTGCGATGGGCCGGGTAACGTTTTTTTCGTTTTTCGGAGAGAGACTGGGACGCAATTTGCCGCGCCGTGTCTTGGATTCCATGACCCTCTTGTCACTCTTGCCTTCTTTACTTTTTTTCTTTTTCCCCTTTCCTCGTGTCTATAGTGCTTCCTGTAATTCAATAGTGTATAAGATTGGGATGCGGTCGATGATGGGCCGTGCGGCATACCGATTATTGTTGTACTACACTCCTGCATATATAAGTCCGGACATAAATAATATTAAGCATAAGCTAGTCAAGACCACGCTCCCCTCTCACCACGTCAAGCACAACGACACCCAGGCACCACCCAATTGTAAGAGAGCCGAGAAGCAAGCAGTAAGCCTGCATCCGGGGTGGTTAGACCTCAGCTTAAAGCGGGTGTTGTCGGTGGAGATTGTCGATTTAAGCCCATAGATTCCCAGGAAATTGTATGAACTACACTCGTCGCTCTGAGCGCCACGCTTGGGCATTGCTCAAGCGCTCATACCAAACTGCATATTACTCCATGTTCCACATAACCGTATTTTTGGGGGACTTTTTGGAGGGGGTTTGGAGGCGTGGGTGCCGCGTTCAATGCGTGAGGCTTGGTTTGCGGGTGTGTGAATAGAGCACGGAAGTTCACGCCGTAGGCACGGGTGATATTTTTGGAAATCAAGCGGGCAAGCAATGCAGGTTTGGATAAACATTGCACGCTGTAAACATGCGAGGGCGATTGGCTTAGGGGAGGGGCGAGGTCCAACTTGGCCGTGAGGGACGCATCACGTTGACGGTGGTGTTTGGAGTGCTTGGGTTGTGCTTGTGCCAGCCACACCCGCCCCACGCGTGGCACACGTCAGAAATTACCCATGTCCTATACATAGCGAAAAGGCACGCGTGCCGCGTGGTCCTGTACGTTTCTTGCACGTGATGTTACAATTTGCACGTAGAAGTACGCCACGCGACCACGCGTGTCTTGCGTGACACGAAACGAGCTGTCACGGGCACGCAGAGGCCGTGTGACAGGCACGCGTGGTCTTTGCGTGCCCGCGTGGTCCCTGTGGCCCGCGATCTAGTGAAACCTTCGTCACCCAACCCCATGCCTCATCGCCACAACCACCATGATTCCCTGAAAATCACCACAAAATTAACTTTAAAATGTAACGGCTATAACTAGCTTCCCCTCTTTCACCCGTCGGTCGCCGATTTGGGGTCGGACGGAAGTGATCGGTTGCCCGCGCGGCGGCGCCCGCCGCTACCGTGCGGGCCACCGGCCGGCGCATACTCCCGACGCGATCTTTGGGAATCTTGTCTAGGTTAACGGAAAATAATTAAGAAAGGTCAGAATGTGTGCTTCTAGGGGATGTATGGGTAGATAGTTGGTGAATAACGATTAGGTTGTCGCTTGTTGAAAGTCATGTAGTAGAGCGTGTAAGTGCGGGTGGGATGGCGCGCTCCCGTCGTTGAATTGACCGGTGCGCGCGACGCAAGACAAGGTGCGGGTGTATATGGTTAGAGGCAAACGGTGGCGCTACTAAAATACTAGCGATAATGGTTGGATTCTTTCGCCATCGCGTGCCTACAAGCCACCATCGCATACTAGCTAGTCGCTAGCGGTAGCTGCGCTGCTATATCAGGTAAGCATCATAGGCGACCACGCGTGTTCATGCCGCCGTGCCCACCTTGTCGTATAGGACGGCAAAATCGACACATTAGAAACTGTACTAGCACGACAAGAAACGTACAAAAGTGACCATGCGGCACGCATGGCTTTTCGCTCTGTATAGGACGGCCCTTAGGCTTGTAATTCAGTAGGAACGAAGAATTGGTAAACATGTATCGACAAACCCCGCACAAATCACCTCATGAGGTGAGCTTGATTCGATGGGTGTTGCTTGGCACTGCGGCTCAACTTTGCCGGAATAACTCGTAAATAAAAATAATTCACAAAAATGCGTTATGGGTGTTCGAACTCCGGAGTAGGTGCGTTCGGCGCGCTTTGAAAAGGCACGTCCAACGGTACCTGTTTGAAAAAGGTTTGACCGAATTTGAGTAAGTTATGGTCGTTTGAACATTGTGGCCGAAAGCGGCTTGGCCTTGGGTTGCGCGCATATCGGTGGTAACTCTACATACCCGATTTCGTGCGTTTCCCCCACAGCGGCCTGTCCAACACCTCCTCCGTCGCCTTTGCATTATATTTGCGCGACCGTCGCATAAGCATTCCTATTGCGGCGTTGCGCGCCCGTCACTCTTTTCTTCTAACCGGCACGGCGATTGTAACAAAATGTTTTGACCTTTTGAGTAAGTTATGATTGTTTGAACATTGTAGCCGAAAGCAGCTTGGCCTTGGGTTGTACGGATATCGGTGGTAACTCTAAATACACGATTTCGTGCGTTTCCCCCACAGCGGAATGTCCAACACCTCCTCCATCGCCTATGCATTATATTTGCGCGACCGTCGCATAAGCATTCCTATTGCGGCGTTGTGCGCCCGTCACTCTTTTCATCTAACCGGCACGGCGACTATTTGAGAGAGCGTGTGGCGCGGGTGCGAGTGCGATAACCCCAAGTACACAAGCCCAACAGTGATCGAGTTCGCCCCCCGTAGCTGTCGGCGCATTCCATCCTGGGCGCCAAAGCACTGCCTAGGATTTCATGAGATTTATCATTAAAATCGAGGCATGGTTAGATTTTTTCTTGAGAAGGTGCAAAAATTTGTCCGGACTTTTGTGGAGGAGTGTACTTAGGATGAGTTAACAATATATTGAGCATTGTTGACGGCAGCAGTCATTGATTGCTCTCGTTGGGCTTGTTAAGCCCTTCGTAAGCCCTGTTTGGATGTTTGCAAGGAGGGCTACTCATGTTTTTTCGATGTTTTGTGATATAATGCCCATTTTCATTTATCGCTTCCTACAGTACTCTAATACAGATATCGCTCCATGATGATGACGAATAATTATTGTAAATAACGAGAATGCGCCGCGTGTGCTAAAGTCTGATGAGACCAGCACCAAAGTTTGATGAAACGAATTCAAATTAAGTATAGACCAATCGTCTAAATATATTCATACTACTAGATATTTCTATAGATTTTGTCAACTATACAGCTATATTTATATTGTAGACGAAAAGTATGATTTAATATACATACGAATTGTGCGATTCAGGGGGCCACATTCAACGGGGCATTTCGCGCATTCTTCGTGCCCGGGCCTACCTTGCTGACCTCTTGGCGTTTTGCAAACCTTCCCCACCTGACTATATGAGGGTGATTTCGGGTACGGGTCGCGGGGCTTTGGCTATCTTTTTCGCTCACATGCGTCTAGTTTCAAGGTGCCATCCGATTGCTATACGATGGCATCCGACCGGGTGCTTGGCTTGACTGCGGAGCGCGCCTCTCATGTTCGAAAGTGCCCTCGGTGCAATGAGGGTCCTTCAGAGTCCCGCGGGTATGGATCTTCGTCGACGGTATCGGGCATCTCGATGTCGGGTGAGCGCTCAACAGATGCAATGCTCATGGACCATATCCCCCGGTGCCCGTGCTCTTAATATAATATCATTCAACTCCACGACCGTATTGTCCACGTGCTTGAAGAGTTCATGCTTGAAGCGGGGGCTACTAAGGGGCGGGACTTGCGGTTGGAGGTCCGCCGTGTTCGGTCGGGAGCTTCCCGAGATCGCCCTAGGAATGTGGTTTGGTTAGACTTCATGGCTCCGCACCGTCACCTTGTTGTTGATGTAACGCTTACAAGTGCTCGCACGAACACCAATGTTCCTTGTATAGGTGCCCGTCTCCCACTCCTTGGCAGCCTTGCATTGGGAGCTCAGCATGGTAAACTTGATGCGGACCTCCGCATTTAAGCTTTGCTTGGCACGCCTTTGGTTCGGTCGATCCATGACTACTATCCCTTCGCCATGGAGGATGGGGGCTGGTTGGCGCCGATGCCGGCTAAGTTGGTTGATCGCCTGGCTATTTTGGTGGCTGTTCGTCGCTTCTCTGGAATGGGTGCTGCTGACTTTCGCTCCTTGCGCTCTGACAGTGATGTCCGTATGCAACATTTCGTTCGTCAATCTACTTATGTTCCTTTTCGGCGTTTTATTTGGGGGGTGTTGGAGTACACCCATATGTACTGACACCACTAGTACGTTTCTACATCACACGGGTACTAGCAGCAGTATTAGATACGATATATGAATCTCATATGTCATCTGTCAATGACACCAACAGTGACGATTCATAACGGTGCTACTATAGTTGGAGCAGCAGCACCATCGAGGAGTCTGACCTTGCAACATGTTACCACATAATGTGACCATACTACTTAAACCTGCACCTTGGGGTGTCACTTGTAACCATTCTTTCTCTCACCTTCACCTTTCAATCTCACTTACCTGTGCACCCTTTCATAGGTTATGGGCCCTCACACAAAGTAGTTTTGGTAAATAGTCAATAGCTCAATTGTGCTTTTGCCAATCCACACCTTTCATTGTGTGACTTCATCTTTTCTAGATACACTTTCACTATTTTCTTCTCTAGCTCGTCAGTCAGCTAAAGCGCTCAACTCCACCATAGCGATTCAGACCTCCCTCTCTCAAATACGTACAATATTTTCTTCCTTGGCACATCAGTCTGCTAAGAATACTCGGCATTTCAGCAGCCACATCATCTCCTTTCAAGCCCTAGATCTCAGCCTTATCGTAGTGAAATCCTCACCGACGAGACTCTAATTTCCGATTCGACCAACTATAACATCATGGCTTCATCTCAGTCGACTATGCCTGAGGAAGATTCTGCTTCAATAATTGCTGCGTTAAAGGAGCGCCTGTCGCTCCAACCACAATTTCTTCATCGTGCCTTAGATCCGCAGAAGGCACCACTTTTACCTAAAAACCCAGAACGGTCTGACATGATCGCGTGGGAACAAGAATTTTCGGATTTTGCCTTCACCCACAGATTCGGGGAGGCCCTTACAGCTCACGGCTCCGCTGAGCAGCAGCGCAACCTCTACCAAAGCCTTTCAGTGGCGACTCGCCCATGTGCTATCGCAAATTCCGTGGTCAAGCAAGAGCTTCCTATGCCTGCACGAGGCTCCAGAGCGCACGACAACCTCACTCACGGGACTGACGCCTGGAACGGGCTACTATCGTGGATCAAATTGGAGGAAGTCCACGCACTACGACGAGCCACTGACTGCCTCAACAAAGACCAGCCACCTTCACAAAGCATGATCGCCTATGTTCAGGAGAAAGACTTCGCGAGACGAGATATGCTACGCCTTGGACTCGACTGCAGTGAGAAAACATTTATGGAGGCATACCTTATTCCCCGTATCTGCGAAACCACATACAAGGAGCTGCGAGACCTGGTAATGCGCCGCATGCGCTTTCATCCCGAAGATTCGTGGTCGGACGTTAAGGAAATCCTCCTATCCGATCCCGCCGCTCAACGCACTCATACTATGCCGCCGGAACAACCTTCAGTCGTATATATCGCTAGCGCACCGGAGGAACGTCCCCCTGCACCTCAACGCCATACACCCCGTGCTCAATGCACCCGCTGTGGCCGACCGGGACACTCCCATGAGCGGTGCTGGCAGACGTCATCCCGCGATGGAAAACCGCTTCTGGACAAGGCGCCTATCTCACGTCCGGTCCCTACTTACGAGCGTCCCTACCAAGCAGGCCCGAGACCTCACATCTCAAGCTCCGAACCCCCTGCAACGCGACCTAATGTACTTCTTTCAGCCTCAGCTCATCCCACTACTCCTGCTTTCGGGGACTTCTGTTTCATGATGACTGGTCCGCCTCACCCGCAAGTCCGGACGAACCAGACATTTCCTTCGACGGGCGTCCCTGACCTCAACTGTAGTGCTCCACCCGAGATCGCCGCGAGTACGGCTTCCACCCCTCCCACAGGTGTGCTGCTATTTGATGACGATAAACCGAGCCTACTACCTTCCCAGGGAATCGCTCTTATTTCTGGTGAAAACTCACCTGATTTACCTTGTCTCCGAAGCCTGCCGGTAAACAGATGCGCATCCCACATAACACATTGGGTGAGCCTCTGCAGCAACGGGATGGTCCCCATTCTTGACGGCCACCTGCGCACCGGAGGCAGTATCGCTTTATTTTCAGCTTGCGAAAGCACCAAGACCGCCAGAATCGTTTTACAGCACCGTCTCAACCGTCTCCATGATCAGTTTCCGGACAAGTTTCCTCCTTCAGCGTCGATTGGATGGGATTCGAGACTGCCTCACAGCCTCTCCCTAATACGCTCTCAACACTAGGATGCAATTCCCAACGTTAATTTTCTAGATGCCGGACCCTGCAACCTCCTACCTACTTCAAGAGCCCGAGACGATGCCTCTTCAATCCGATCTTCACCGCTCCAAGACATCCTCTACAACATCAGGTTTTTGCATGACTCGCAGCAGTCAACTCTCACCTACATAGTGAGCAGCACGACCAGCTCGCTGGATCTCCCTCATGTTGTCGCAGCGTTGGGAGCACCGCTACGCCTTGAAGCTACCTCTCTTGGCTCGACAATTCACCAAAGTATATCACTATGGACCAACATGGGGCAGCATTGGGAACTACTCGACCACTACCTTTGCAACCGCCGCCATGGAGACAACATATCAAGCCTTCTCACTGCCGTCGGGTTTTTACCTCGCCAACTACGCGCTTCTCCGGGACAGCCTCTTTTTCCAGCCTTCTCGGGCCACCGGGGCAGCCGCAACTACCGTCTACATCCAAGCGGCACACCAGGCTCCGGCATGCTTCTGGACGAGCACAGTCAGTATGCCGAACCACCGATTATCGTGCGCGCTGCCGCCAAGGGCTTCAACCTACATGATATCAATCTCCCGTCATTGGATGCTAAGGAGCTAGACGCTACCGTCTTTCCTCACATCAGCAGATGCTTGGACCTTAATGTTGCCACATGGATTATGTCAGCCGCTCACCACACCTCTCCGGGAGCCCGGCCATCATGATCAGCCTATTTTGCCGAGACGGACGCTCCACCCCGAGACCAACTCCAGATAGTGGACGGTGGAGCCTCTCAATTCATTAACGCAAACCGTCACGAGTTCCACGACTACGAGGCACTTCCCATTGACTCAAGATACAAGCTGCGAGGTGTGCATGCTACTGTATATGGCATCGGCACTACCAAAGAAGTGCACACCACTACGACTGGAGAGCACATTTCCACCACTCTTTCCAACGTTCTCCACGCACCGGATTTTGTTCAGTTTGCTCCCCATGGCATTTCCCGTCTCTTAAGCCAAGGGCGAGCCCATGACGCAGGTGCCAGCTTTAACTACGCGCAACAGTGCACGATGACATTACCCTCTGGGGCATGTATTCCCATCAGACGTCTACCTGAGTGGGGGCTGTACGGCTTAATGGTGGAACCTATCGTCCCTGCTCCCCTATGCTTGTCTCCACCAACCATTCTGCTGTCATCGGCTTCATCAAGGGCTACTGCTCAGCTATGGCACCGCCGACTAGGCCACATTCACGCTGAAGGTCTTCGCCGCACTGTTTCCCTCGTTGATGGCATCCCGGCATCCATGACCAAGGCCGACTTTTGCGGTCCGTGCGCCATGTCCAAGTCCAAGGTCGCCGACATCAGCAAATTACCCGGATCCAGAGATTACCCACCATTCCACACCATCAACATGGACTCGTGGGGACCTGTCGAGCCTTCCCAACAAGGCAACAATCAGTTCTTCGGAGCTTTCTGCCGGAGCACATCCTTTGCTCTTGGTCGCCCCATCCGATCAACTACGGAGATACCTCTTGCTACCGAACAGTTTCTGAAGGCAATTGTAGCTTGGGGTTATTATGTTGTGGAAATTCGAGCAGACAACGGCGCTACTTTCCGGTCAGCTGCCTTTTCTAAATTGTGCTCAGACCATGGCATTCGTCTGCGTTTTTCAGCACCCTACAATCCCCATCAGAACGCTCTCGCAGAGCGCCCGTGGCGTACTCTGGCCGAAATGACAGGATGCCTACTCGTGACAGCGGGACAACCTCATTCTGTCTGGCAGATGGCATTTATTCACGCTGTGTTTCTACATAATCGGACCTATCGTTCTGAAGTGGATGGAATACCATTAACCCTCGCCACCAACCAGACAGCGGACCTCAGCCACGTTCGCATTTTCGGATGCTCGGCCTACACTCATGTGGACTCAGCTCTGCGCAAGAAACTTGATGACAAGGCATGGAAGGGGATATACGTGGGATGCTCTCCTGACTCCCCAGCCTCGCTCGTCTTCAACCCATCCACGGGCAGAACTATTGCGAGTCGGAGCGTGGTCTTCGATGAAGGGGAATTACTCAATAATTTCACCGACGCCCCCTTACATGCGGACGAGATGAAGCCCCTTATGGAACCTCATGATGCCGCCAGCGTTCTCTACAACCGCCGGACTCTTCTCTCTGCATCTACACCTCAGGAGACCCTAGACATCTCTAGTGACTCTGACGACATGGACATGGTTACCTCCCCTACTGATCCAGCACCACCAGACGCTGCACTGTCGAGGCTTCTGATTATTCATCCCGCGGACCCTATCCCTCCTTCAGCATTAAATCTCGATGGCGAGGACGATGATGATCACGAGACAGGCCAAAGCGCTACGCCCCTATCTCCTGTGGCCCCTCCTCCACTTCTCCGCAGCGACCGCCCCAAACGAGTTCCGCTACTCTACCAGACTGACGATTCTGCGTTACTAAATACGACACACGATGATGGTTCTGATCCACTTCTCCCTGTGTCCTATCCATCGGACTATGGCCACTATGCTCTCTGGACCTCTGTTCTACACACTGAAGCACCAAGTTTACTACACCGCCCCATTGTGGCCACCGTTCTTCTCGCTGATGATCCCCCATCCTTGCTACCCTCGAGCTCTATTGTACATGTTCCAAAAACCATGCGTGCTGCCCTGCTATCTCCTCAAGCCGACAGATGGAAAGCTGCGATCAAAACCGAGTACGACGGCATCAAGAGCAGAAATGTCTTTAAGACTGTACCTATCCCGGTTGGCCAGCGTGTCCTCAACACTAAGTGGGATTTTACTCTAAAACACAACAAGGATGGCAGCATTCGCAAGTTCAAGGCCAGATGGGTTGTTCGCGGTTTCGATCAGCGCGCCGGTCTGGACTACGACAAGGAGTGCCTATATGCCCCGGTGGTTAGCTTTACTTCAGTCAGGATAGCCCTTGCCCTAGCGGCACAGTGGCAGTGGCCTGTGTACCAGCTGGATGTGGTTGCTGCATTTCTATATGCTGAGATCAAAGAGGAGCTCTACATCAGCCTTCCGGAGGGCTACAAGGAATATGACAACAACGGGAATGAACTCTTTGGACGTCTGCTTCGCGCCTTATACGGCACCAAGCAAGCTGCCTACGAATGGAGACAGAAATTTGACAAATTTCTTAAAGCTAACAGATTTGTGCGTGCTTCTGGATATATGGGATGTGCGACGTGAATTTATGCAACGTCTTTGTGCTGCTCTTCATGGCACTTTGGGGTCCTATCTCCGCGACGCTTTTCATGAGGGCAGTGCTGACGCTGTGGCATGCCTTCCTGTTCCTCGGGCTTAGGTTTTTCCCTCTTTTCGTCTTCTTTTTGTTTGG
>JAPMLY010002557.1:0-49926 GCA_026401115.1 Tetraselmis chui
ACCATGCTACTCACGTCTGCCCCTACCCAACGCAGGCGTTCTCTTCGCGGTCCGCAGAGCCTCATTCCAATCTGCCACTGTCCTTACCCCGCCCCCCCCACCTCATCCCCCACATAGCCGGACTAAAAATCGTTCCCCACTCAGGCACCCCTTACCTCCTTACAGGTACTTACATGCCCCAGCTCTACACCCCCCAACTGACCCGCCTATATGCAGAAGTAGCGGCATGGGGCCTCCGCCTCGCTGACGACCACCCACAACACCGCACCCTCTGGGGAGGAGACTTCCAAACCACCACCACCACAGGTACAGGTCACCCTGCCCTCACCTCCCTACTCAAGTCCCACCTCCAACCCCTCCACGACCCTATCCCTACCTTCCCCCGCAGCGGAGGCTGCCTTGACCACTGGCTCACCACGCCCCCTTCACCTCTCACCCTCCCTCCTTCCTCTTGCTCGTTATTCCCCTCCCCCTCCCACTTTACTGACCACTCTGCGATACACCTCGTCATTCCCGCCCCTTTTTCCCTCATGGCACACCCCCCCTCCCCATACCCACCCCCACACTAATCACACGACGCGCAAATTCAACTTTCGACTTCCCCTCACACCCGACCACATACAAGAGTACCAATCCAACACCCCCGACCTCATCACCCAAACGGCCGCCCTCCACGCAGAAATTCTCAACACCTCACACACCTCGGCCTCCCCCGACACCCTCGACACCCTTGCCTCACAATTCACTACACTCCTCTCCCAACACATGGACCACGCAGCCACTGTTTGGCCCCTCCTCCCCGCCAAAAAACCCTGCCCACCCCAAACGTCCCTTAGCCCTACTTGGCTTACAAAGAAAACACGCACTCACATACTCAAACTCCGCAAATGCAGCAAGAACAAAGGCCCCCTCCCCCTCGCCCAAGCCCTCCTAAACACAACTGAATATCTCTCCCCTGACACCATCAAACAACAGTGCCAAGCACGCATACGCCAACTCCTTCACGCCACCACCACAGATAAGATAAAGAAACTAAAAACTCGAGCCAATACGGCATACGACACCTGCCCCAAACTCTCCCACCGCCGCCTAAAGATTAAAAGCAGCCTCCTACCCCCCGCCGGCGCCGCCTCCACCCTTCACCGCATTACTCGACCCGATAAAACTACCGCATCCTCTCCCTCCGCCGTCATTGACGCGATACACTCTCACTTCGCCACCGAACTCAGCCGCGCCACCCCACACGAACTGCCTACCCCCCCGTGGGAACTCCCCGACAACCCCGACAACTTTACCATCGAACCCCGCGGCGACCCCTCTCTCACCCTTGCCGGCATGATTACCCGCGCCACTTTCGATAAAACCCTCAACTGCCTAGGCACCGGCCAAGCCCCCGGCCCCGACGGTATCCCCAATGAAATCATCAAATTCCTACCTCCGGCGACCCGCTCCGCCCTCTTCTCTCTCCACTCCCTCCTCGCCCACAAATCCTACACCCCTTCTGATTGGTGCCACAACACAACTTGCCTACTGCATAAACAAGGCGACCCCTCCCTCCTCGATAACTACCGCCCTATCGCCCTCATGAACAACCTCCTTAAACTATGGACAGCACTAATCAAAGATGCAGGCTCAAAATACGCCGAAACATACGGCATTCTCAGCGACCAACAAGACGGCTTCCGACAACACCGCAGCATCCACGATGCCCTCTCCTCCCTAATCATGACGATGGAGGACGCGAAGCCCCACAACAAAGACATCTACGTCATGTACGCGGATTTCAAAGGCGCCTTCAACGCCGCGGACCACCGCATCACGTTCAAACACATGCGTCAACTCGGTATGCCCCCCACCTTTGTCGACACATGCGAACACCTCTACGGGGTCTCAACCACAGATTATATTACACCACATGGCCCCACCCCTTCTATCGACATTAACTTCGGAACCCTCCAAGGTGACACCCTCTCCCCCTTTCTATTTACCCTCTTCCTTGAACCCTTCCTTCGCTGGCTCACGGTGGGCAGCCGGGGCTACCGCCCAGGCCCCCCCGCCACTAACGTCGACCCCACAGAACCTACCGCCACATACCCAGGTCACGGCTTCGCTGACGACCTCAGCCTCGCCACGGGCTCGACCCCCAACATGACCATCCAACTCAGGAAACTCTCCCTCTTCAGCGCCTACACGGGCATGACCGTCAACATCCGTAAATGCTGCATCACCGGCGCCCTCTGGCGCACAGGGAACGCCCTCACCCTCGCCAACACTACCCTCCTCGCATCCCGCCTGCAAACTCAGCTCATCACCCTCAACTCCACCCCGGCCCCCATTCCCTCCATTAGCCCCACGGACACATACCGCGTCCTAGGGGTAGAACTGAACACCTCCCTCACCTTCACCAAACACTGCAACGAACTAAAACGTACCACTGCATCCCTCATCACCACCCTTTCCACCTCCCCACTAACACAATCCCGCAGAATCAGGGTCATCCGTGGACTCCTCATCGGAAAACATTTCACCCTCCAGCTCGGCCTCTTTACCGACTCCCAACTCGACACTCTAGAAGGACAAATCTGCCGCGCACTCCGCTCCGCCGTCTCCTCGGTACGTAACCTTCCCCGCACCGCCCTCCACCGCCCTACCTTCGACCTGGGATACGGCCTCCCCTCCCTCAAAGCCCACGCCGCACAACTCACAGTTTGCCACCTACATAAAATCATGAACAATTCAGGCTATAGAGGCCACATGGCCCGCGCACACATCCGCACCTTATCCACCACGTACTCCCACTGGCCCTCGGAATCCATCATGTCAACCTGTTACACCCCACCCACACTCAAGTGCTTAGTCAGAGCTCAGCGCGATGCGGGCACCCTATTCCACAACATCCCTCCACTCTCCCTCACCAACCCTATCGCCTCCATAATCCGCGCCCACTTCACCACTCAAGACAACGCCCTCCTCGCCTCACTCAGGGACAAAGCCACACACATCACCGACCCTCACACATATAAACATGCCTACTATGATTTCTCTCCCCGCAAAACACACGCCTCCCTCCTCCCCCGCCTGACCCCCCATGGAAAATAACATCACCACGTGGCCACAAGTCCTCCTCAGAGCCACCTCATCCTCCTTCATCCTCAAATCATGCAAATCCATCACCACACTCACGGGGTCCACCACCCCACTCTCAGTTCCCATCCGCCTCCTCGCCGCAATCCTCACCGAACCCCTCGATACTATCCACAACCGCCTCCCCCTCACAAGCCTCACTTCCAAACAAGCATCCCCCCCCACCACTATACACCCCTCATGGATTCCCCTCCTCTCCCCACACCTCCCTCGCTCACCCTCCACCCTCTCATCCGGCATCTACACCTCCCGCACCACTCACCCCACCCCCACCGCACCCACCACACACTTAGACACGGAATACCTCACCCCCTCAGACCACCACTACCCCCCCTGCGACGTAACACGCATCATTTCCAAACACAAGGACACAGAATACGGCCAAACGCAGTACATGGTTGAATGGGCCCCGGAACACCTCACGGAATGGGACATTCAGTTACAACTCGACGACGGCTTCCGCCTCATCTCCTCCACCCCCACATCGGTATGCCTCCCCACCCCCTCTTCCACCGCCTGCTCCATATGTCATGACCCACTGCACACAGAACCCACCTCCACCTGCTGCACATGCCCGCACTTTGCCATACATTCCCAATGCCGCCCAGCTCTGGGACCCGCCACATGGCAGTGCGAGTGGTGTGCTCGCGGCCAACAACACGACCTCACCCACCTCCACGAGGTCCAGTGGGCCCCATGCCTACAACTACACGACACCATCAGTGAGACCCCCTCCGGCCCCACCGCCCTCACCGCATTTAACTCCGGCTATGTCCCCTCCACGACACCCATTCTGCCAGAACAAGGACCCCCTCCGTGGTCACACCCCATAATCACATTCAACCACGACCCCATCAACCCCGACCGCGACATGGTCCCTACCGGTGAATTCGCCATCCACGCACACCCATCACTCCACGACACAACCATACTATGCACTCCCGACGGCCGCGCGGTCAGCACCCTCAACGGCCCCCGCGTCCGCCATCTCTTCCAACTCTTTCGCCCCGACCTCTCGAAGCATACGTTCGAAGAGGAGGTCTACCACCTCCTCACTCGCCTAGGCTCTCGCTCAGAAATCCACTCACCCACACCCGACACCACCACCCGTAATAGAAGGGCCACTAGATAGACCTACTCACAGCTCTCCGCCACACATTCCACATACATACAGAACTCTACTCCGACCCCCTCAATAAATCCCTCCACTCTAACACTTACCATTCCCTCTACCCCGAAGACATAGTCTTCTCATCTAGTGGCAGCAATGCCCCACACACATGGCAAGGTACCAACATCGCCAACCCAGAATACGACCACGAATGCATGCGCCGCGCCATGGAACACGCAATCACCAGCGCACACCTCACAGCCCCTCACACGTCCAGCGCAACCATCCTCATCCTCCCCCGATGGGAACACACACCCTACCGCCACTCCAAATACATCAACTCCCCATACATTCACCACCTTTACACCCTCCCCAACGACGCAAACACCTTCTTACCCCCCGACCAACACACTGGCAACCCCACCCCCACCCCATTCGGCACGAGATGGATGGTCGACATATACCTCGTCGCCAACCCCCTCGCACTTTCCACCCTCCCGTCACCCACAGCCATGACCGCACTTCACAATACTCTCGAATCCATCTACGACACTCACTTCCCCAACCCCGTCATCACCACCCCTCCTCCCCACCTCCTCGACACCTACTCCCCCCACTCAGCAGGCATATTCCACCTCCCCCCAAATCCAACTCACCCCATCACTTACCCCCACCCGGAACGACTGCAACTAACATACCCCCCAACCAGAGGTACTCTTGCTTGGAAATGGCAGGACTTCGTATACACAGACGGCTCGAAAAAGGGAGGCTCCTCCCCCCTAGGAGCTGCCGCCACCCACCCCGCCTCGGACACCCGCATCACAATTCTGGTGACCTCTACCCCTCCCTCCTACACTATCAACCGCGCTGAATTA
Source organism: Tetraselmis chui (assembly GCA_026401115.1). NCBI lineage: Eukaryota > Viridiplantae > Chlorophyta > Chlorodendrophyceae > Chlorodendrales > Chlorodendraceae > Tetraselmis > Tetraselmis chui. The sequence continues at coordinate 5,131 of JAPMLY010002557.1, forward strand.
GCTGGCATAGACATAGGTCTCCAACTCGGCCGCACCCACCTCCTTACAAACAGTGCGTGCTCCCTCCGCCTCATACAAGGATACTTGAACTGCCCATCCGCTTACCGCCACAACATCCACCGCGACACCCTCCAATCCATCACACACACCCTCAAAACCCGCTGCAACGCGGGCATCCGCACACACCTCGGCAAAACTAAAGCACACAACCACTCCCTAGGTAACGACCTCGCAGACACCCTCGCTAACCAGGTCGCGGATGGTCACCCGCCCGACACTACCTACGCCACAGGTTCAGACGTGTCGTTAGGTCACTGAACCTGGCCATACACCCTCGTTCCACAAACCCTAGGGGACCCCATACCCTACAAATACACCAACCTCAAAGCTGACGCACACACCTACAACACCAAACACTCACACACAACCCTCTCGCAAACAACCAAACACGGAGCCCTCCTCGCCCGCGCTGCGGAGGACGGCGCCGACTTCTCTTTACACAAAAAACACACAACACTCACAAATATCCCACAAACAAGAATTCATGTGGGGCGTCCACAACACCCGCCTTCTCACACACAACCCCACCCTACGCTGCCCACTCTGTGGCCAATTCACTATCAACGGCCACATGGCCGGTAACTGCCCCTCCATGTCTGGCGTGAGACAGGACCGACACAACAGTGCGCTACAACTCCTACTCTCACTACTGGAACGCCACAACGGAGGCCGCTGGGAGACCATCACTGCAGACTTCGGTAACAAACCCATCAAATCATTTGCCTCCCCCACTCCTGCCCACACCCCACTCGACTGTCACCCTCCTCACCCCACCCACATGCCCACCCGCCTTGTCGCTGTTGACGAGGGTCTCTCGCCCGACTCCCTAACCTCATGTCCCGCCATCCTCCCACCTGAGATTCTCCCCCCCGTGCTTCGAACCCCCGCACACAAACCCGACTTTATCCGCCTCCTCGAACCTCGCTTCGTCGGTCACACAAACGGTCGCCGCCGCTACGCATCCATCAAACAGATTCAGATAGGGAAATGGAAGTACTGCACGGACAATAACCTCTCCCTAACAACAGACCTCATACGGACCAAATACACACCCTTCGCAAACGCCATCCGCAGCCACTGGCCAAGCACAGTGGTAGACATCCTCCCCATCGTCATGAGCCGCACGGGCACACCGCACTCATCCACCATCACGAGCCTCACCTCCCTACTTACTGCCCGCACGGACCCTCCTGACAAACTCATCGCCAAGGCACGACTCGACACGACTCGCATCCTTGCACAACTCCACACGCATACTGTTCAATGGCTGCATCATCTCCTACTCATATACCGCATCAAATCCCGCACGACATCTCGCCGCGCCTCCCCACACTGCACCTTCGCCCACCCCTGATTGCACACCGCACTCGCCTTGACTTGCACAACTCCCCGGGGGGGAGTAAAAACCCCCGAAACATCCATGGAGAGGTTGGATTTAGGTGGTTAACGGTCTAGCCCCGACTTGTAAGTTCCCTGGATGGCGTAGTTGGGAGGGCCCAGAGACAGCAGCCGGCGCATACGGCTTTTTGATGTAGAAACTGGCGCATACGGTACATGTTGTAAACAATTTCAATTTCAATTTCAATACATTTTGGCTACATGGATCATTGAGAATCTTTTCGAGACGCTGTAAGTTTCCCGACAGATTTGCCTTCACGAACACTTATGGCTACCAAAACAACTCTTGTTCCACCCTCGTTTTATAGCTAGTGACTGCGGTCATGTGTGGATGTTGATCAAGGGCTACATTAATCGGTTGTGTATTGAGACGCCCAGTTATTTACGCATGGGAGTTTCGGCCATAACAACCATCTTCGGTGGTTTGAGCGTAACACTAACAGAGGCGCAACGTAGTAAGGCCACAATTAACGCCCCCGACCAAAATGAAAATGAGAATGATTTACAACATGTACCGCTATCGCGTTGTGCGGTTGGTGTCTTTGGGCCTTCTTGCTAATGCCATATAGGACTCCTCGTATGGATGGGTCATCGCTAATTTGTGATTTCCTGCGATTCTGTTTATTGTAATCCGTCTCGTTGTATACCAATGGTGCCATGTTTTAGCTTCTAAACAGACTCATATGTATTTTCAAAAGAATCAAGAGACAACTGTGGAAACCACCAAGCGAGAACACGAAAAAGCAAACGGGCCTAAGTCCGCGGGGCAAGAAGCGGGAAAGAGAATCTGCACTACCTTGCTGCTCATACCATCTCCTTTCCCTTTCCCCGCTTGCTGTCGTTCACATGCCCCGCCCTTCGTTTATGTTATTCGTTCCCATCGTCGGGCTCTTTCGCTATTTGTGCAATGCCAATCACAGTACCTGTAGTATTCGCACCTTCGCATTATACTTCAATATAATTCTGGTTATAATCAAGTTCTCGTCGGCCACCTACGGCGCCCTTGCGTTTTTGGCTTCGGATCCGCCTACTTCGGGTCGCCTGGGCGAGCTCCGTGAGAAGTTCCATGAGCACTACGACGCAGTTTTCCGCGTCGCGGTCTGTCGCATCTTCGGCCTACCCTCATCCCGCATCCTCTCTTCTCTACGCTCCCCCACTACTTGTGCTTCTTGCCATCTCTCGGTTCAAGCTATGCGGGGTGCGTTCTCGTCGGCGGGTGTTGACATGTCGGACAATGCGTAGGCCACTGCTTTTGCGGACCATTTGGCTCGTTGCGGCGGAGATGCTTCCGTCCACACCGCTCACTCTTGGTTAGTGACGGCCCTTGCGGAAATCATCTCCGAGGTTCGTGGCGCACTCGGGGTTGGCGTCGAGGTTCTCACATATCCCACGATGTTAGTTCAACTCCCCAACGGCAACGACGGTCTCCCCGCGGATGTGGGTGTCTTGCACTATCACGGTATCCGAGACTCAAAACTTGCCCTTGATGCCGTGGTTTCCGGTTTGTTCGGCGTGTCTAGCCCCCCGTCACTCGAAGTCGCTCTCCGTCATGCTGAGAAGACTAAGTTCGAGAAGTACTCGGAGGGGCTGAGGAGCCGCCCCGACATCCGTTTCATTCCCTTTGCAGTCACGGAACCTGGTACTCTCGGCGGCCACGCCACAACTTTCTCGACGGAGCTAGCCAAGCAGGCAGCCGCATCTAAAGGGATGCATGTGGGCAAGTTGTTGGCCTCATGGCGTCGAAAGGTCTCTCTCGCCGTCCATGTTGCTCACGCGGACAACGTCTTGCGCGGTTTGTCCGCCGCTACGGACGGCGTGGAGGCCGCTTCTTCCTCGGCTGGGATGCCTTCTCCTGCCACGGCGCTCTTCACCCGCGCCATGGGCCGCAAGCGTCCCAGTGCTTCCTCGAGCGGCGCGTTAGGCGCCGCTTGTCGCCTCCACGTGTTGCATTCTCGGCGTGGCCTAAGAGTTTCCTTAGTTTAATCTGCTAGGTTTGTGCACAATGTAGTGCTTTCCTTTTGCGGTGCTTTGGATTCCGTGATCCTCTTGTCACTCTTGCCCTCTTGTTTCCCCTCCCACTTTCCCTGTCCGTGCTCATCTGGTTCTTCTTATAAACAATTCCTTTTATAATCAAGTTTGGATAATAATTTCACCGACGGTTGGCCTTCCGGAGCAACTCGACAATCGGCCTGCATTTTAGTTGTATAAAATAAGCACCGCGCCTGCGCTCCAGGCCGAAGTGGCCGGAGATCACTCTCGCTACTCGATTCGAGCTCAATAGCCGCTAACTGGCCAAGTTTGAAACACTTAACGGCGAGAATACTGTGGGACTACCATACTTCAGATCGGCGGTTGAAAACGAAGGTCGAACCCATCGCCGGGCGCCTGGCGTATTTCGTCGATTACAACCATATCATCCATCACCCACGCCCCACAGCGCTCTTGTGTCTGCACGGAAGTGCGCTGCGATTAAATGCCAATCTCCTAATCGAAAAATCCCTTGAAATCTAGAAACACATGGTTACGCTTTGAGTAACTAGGCAATCTTGCAGCACTGCGCTCGGACGGACGTACGGTTTCACCGACCTTTCGCAGCCCTTGACTCCGAAGGCTCAGTCATTTACTCTCATCTGACACGTGTCTCGGGTTTTTTCACGGGTAACAAAGCTGTTGCGTTATGCTTAACTCTGGAATTTCCCGTCTTCCTCTTTGTTACAGAGGTTTTCCTGATCGCCAGTATGGCGACGAAGATATGGCCCAAGCTTGACGATCCGACGGTTGCAAGCGCGGAGGATCGGCGGAAGGTGGCTTCGTACACTGGCACATCGTTACAAGAGGTGTCGCCAGAGGCTCTTGCCTTCGTTGTTGAAAAATCAAAACACGCCGGGAACCAGGCATTCAAGAAAAAGCACTTTGAAGGCAAGTTCGCATTTCATTGACTTGTGTATCATGTCTGCCCGCCGTTTTATTGTAGTTTTATAGTTCTGTCTGTCAGCGAATTGTGGATTGCTTACAAATGTGCCACATATATTGTGAAATTAATGCTTTCTGAGGCGACATACCGTATGGCACTCATACATATGGATGATTTTCCCCTGCAGAAGCTGTAAAGTGCTATTCTCAAGCTATTGCTGGGTGCGAGAGTGACAAAGCCAATTTCAGCAATCGTTCAGCAGCATATTTGGCCCTGGGAAGGGTTGACGAAGCGGTTTGGGATGCTCAAAAAACCATTGCCGTTGACAGTGACTGGCCTAAAGGTTACTACCGCCTTGGCTCTGCGTACATGGCTATGTGCGAATGGTCCGCAGCAACGGCTGCCTTCCGGAAAGGAGCAGAGCTTTCGCCTGACAGCAAGGAAATGGTACGTGATGCGCAGCTTTGCTCACCTGATGACCTGAACGGCAAAAAATGCTCAAGAACCACTTTAACACCGGAAAAGCTGAATGCAATCGCACTGATTTTTTGGTCGAAGCCTCTTTTCACGGAAGTCCATGCACTCACCCTGCAGACAGGTAAGCTTGAAGAGGCAGAACGGAAACTGAAAGAGGAGTTAACACAGAAGTCAGCTCAGGTGGACATGGCTGTGCGAGACACTGTACTGAAGCTCAGAAGAGTCCGGCAGGTATACGGCACCGGCCGTTTGCACGTGTTCTTCTCCTGTGGCGTGCTCCGTGGATAGCATGACATGACACACCCAGGTTGCACTTGCACAGTACTTCCGAAGCGGGCGAAACAAAAATTGCTAAGGCGCGTATATTTCTATCTGTCTAGGCTGAAGCCCGCAAGTCCCTGATGAACCAATACAAGGCGAGCATGGTTGCGCCTGACTATGAAATGGACGACTATGAATGGTAGTTACGGGTGCAACATGGATGGCGCTTGATCTAAATTATTGATGTGCTAACACATAGTGATAGTTTCATTTTCTAAAACTATGTACTTAGTGTGGAAATACTGTTTCCTGACAGGCGTCCCACCTTCATGCCCCAGATGAAATTGACTAAAATCAATCAGAAACATTTTTTTCAAAAGGATCCAGTGAGAAGCCACGTTTGCAGTATTGTAAACGCCTTGGCAGATCTCACCGGCCCAAAGAATGCCCTGAGCATACTTAATGACACCGTCCGCTTGGGAGCGTATCAGATTGGGATAGAAAGAGCGCTGGACGAGCAACCAGGTGGATTTCACTCCAATGAAACTGCTTTTTCCCAGGCTTTGTTGCATTACATCCTGTTCTCTATGTGTATGCAGACGGATTCATTCACAGCTTCTTGAGCATGGATCACAATTTATCTGTCTGCGCTTACTTTTTGCCTGTTTATCAGGGGCCCACATGCTCTGTGTGGGATCCGGTTCTGGCGTTCTTTCGCTAATGGCGGCGAGGTCCGGAGCTGGGCACGTCAGCTCGTGTGAAAGAAGTAAGACAATGTATGGAATGGCGAAGATTGCCTTGAATTCCAACAGGTAAGACAGCTCATCCAGGACAGCGTGAATTGCTTGAATAGCCTGGGCCACAGCACCTTTGGTAGTTGTGCTGAGAATGAGGCCTTGGGCTGTTTCGTACCAGGGGAGCTGTGGGGGTGGACAATATTACACTCATTAGTGGAGCTCTCAAGACCTGCAAAGTGGTGGGGGAGATAGCCCGAACCACGGACACTGAGGATTCTGCACATATCAAGCCCAGCTTTCTTCAGACACGAGCTGATATTCTGGTTACAGATCTAATTGACTTCAGGTTGCATACTTCGTTCGTAATGACATCACACAAACATGCTTTGGTTTTGAATGGAGAGCTATTCTTCTGAACATCCTGGAAGTGACAGAGTCGTATGACGATGCGGTAGAGCTGAAGCAGATTCCATTTTTTTCTCAGTGTCCTAGGAATGGATCTCATGGACACTTTGGATTACGCTGGGAAGAACTTGCTCGCCCCAGGTGCGCGTGTTGTCCCTTCGAGAATCACTATCCACGTAGCTCTGGCAGAGGTTGGGCGAGTATCCGACGTCAGGGGATTCGACCTGTCGGCGCTGAACGTTTACCGCTGGTATCCACATCACGAGGAGGTCTATCTTCAATCGACTCCCCACAGGTTCGGTGTGAACGATGACGCTTGTCGAATCACCGCTGCTACAAATGCAAAATAAAGTTTCTGGCGTATGCAGAGGATGTATGTGCTTTTGACACAGCTGTTCTAGAGAATTGAACAGCATCCCCATTCGCCCTAGCCACCGCAAGAAAGTTGTCACGTGTCACACTACATCAGCGCCTACTTGACCTACACTGAGACACTGACACTGAGTGCAAACCAATCTGCTGGAGCAGGTTCTTATCCAAGCCAATACAAGCCCATGTGCTTGATCTCCAGGTATTCACGACATTCAAGTGGAAGCAGCTGCATTTGCTTATTAGACGAGTTGCTGCTAGTTTTCACATGTATGTTCGAGTAATGTTAAATATGACACGGGTGCTTGACGGTGCACTGTATGGTTTCACAATTCGCTCCAGAAACGGGTAGATAGCGCAGTGGCGTGGACAGCGGGAGATGCACAGGACTTCTCCGCTGGCCGTCCTACCTCAGCCGATGGGGCCGGCCTCCCTCAATGGGAGCTCGACGAAACCAAGGAGATCACAGTTGAAAAAGGTAACAGGCACATAAAGCTTTCTGTAACATGGACGACTGATTTGTTCAGTTCATCACACATGATTGAAGGAGGTGTAACTTTTCGATTTTCTGATGAATCTGCAGAGGGTGTTGTCAACGCCATCATATGGTGGTTTTCTGTCGATGCGTGCCCAGCCAATGGAGGGCACCAAGCGACGTTTTCAAATAACGGAGCGAGCGCCAGCCAACCAACTGCTGATGGTGCTGGACCTCTCCCAGAACAGGCAACATCTTGGGGCGTGGCATGCCAGTATATGGACGAACTTCATCTGCAGGAGGGTTCAAAGGTTTCTGCCAACCTCAGTTTCCACAGCTGCAGTTGAGAACATTCTCACTTGACGGAATCAATACTCGCATTGCATTGAGTTGCCTCTGTCTGCTGGGACCCGCAGGTCAATCTGCGCATTCGCCAGGACCGCAGTCAGATGCACTTCTCATTGGTCGAAAACCCGCACAGCAGGATTCGGCATGACTTGGTGCCACGGTGGCACTTTGATATGGTTTTAGATAACCAGCGGAATGAAATGTACGAAAATGCCATTCAGCGTGCCATACGGCACCAACATGCCATTGGGAACAAGGTTTGCGTACCCAAACGTCTCTTTCGCATGACTTCTACTGGCAGCGCTATACAGGCAATGCGAATCACGTCTATCGAAACCAGTGACAAGTGTCTGCATTCTGACAGGAAGTCCATGTGCTGGACGCTGGCGCGGGGACTGGCATACTTTCTCTAATGGCGGCACGGGCGGGTGCCAAATCCGTTATTTCTGTGGAGCAGAATAACCACATGGCCGATGTGGGTGAGGAGTGCCTGGTGAGCCTGCAGCATACACCAGCTGCATTCGGTTTTGCTCGCACATAAACTGACTTGGCTGCTCACTCGCTTTTGAACATGTCATGCGGGATCACACTTGGTATAATCACATTCACATCTATGAAAAAAACAAATATGGAAAAATCATTCGTGTCGGTGTGTCTGAGACAGGTGCGAAATGGGAAAATTGGGCAGTGCATTATGCTGAGCAGTGATGTACGGCGCTTGACAATGGGAAAGAATAAGCCAGATGGGGGCCCTCCTGACCTGGAGCATGCCATTAACATGATGGTGTTTGAGGTGACTTACCCCAACGACGAATAAAACCCTGAGGACTTGTTGTCATGTGTGCACGGCTTAAAGCAAGCTGCCATCAATACTTGACTGGAGCTAGCACAATATATGTTCTCAATTGCTGGAGTTGATTGGCAGAAAGCATTATTGTGCGGACTTTTGGCTTATTCAGACTTAACGTACGGCTTTGCGTCTTGCTCAAACTCCACAATATAAGTACTTTCACTGCCTCTTGTCCCTAATGCAGGTGTTCGATGCTGGATTGATTGGGGAGGGTGCCCTGCACATCCTGGCGCACGTACAGCAGCGCTTAGTCGGCCGCGACTACACACTCGTGCCACAATCTGCGACATTGTACTGCCAAGGAATTCAGATGAGGATTGATGATGTCATGGGCTTCGACATGGCCCAGATGAACCGGTACAGGTGGCGACCGACCTACGAGGGGATGGAGCTGGGTCAGTGCACTCACAGATGGAAGGCGCTCACTGCGGTGCAGGAGGTGAGTGACTGCAATGCAGTCCAAACTTGCGAGCAAAGACACTCATTGACAAACAACAAATCATTTCATTTCTAATTTCCTATTATTGTGCTGAATTTTTTCCATCTACAAAACATCACCGATTCGTTTGATTTCCGTTACTTCATATCTGATGTGCGCGAACCGGTTTTACGAAAATGCAATCACAGTTCTACGTATCCAGGCGCGCGATGTAATCATTTCAGAGCTACACCGGCCGTTTGGATAAAAGATGAACATACTTTCTGAAACAGATGCGCGCACGTGTGTGACAGGTTTTCTCATTCGACTTTCGCCAGTGGCAGCAAAACATGCGGCCGACGGAGGTTCCAGTTGATTTGGATGTATGTGCCTGCTCTGTGGAGATGAACTGCTCGAAACATCATATATATCATTCTTGTAGTAATCTAATTTGTTCACTTTTGGTTGTAGCGGAGGCAGACATGGTAGAGAATAATTGTAATGCGGCGATTACGCACCGCCTGTTTGTGCAGATTGTTGAAGATGGAATTTGCAATGCAATAGCCTTCTGGTTTGAGCTCCACCTGGATGACAAGCACACCCTGTCCAGCAGTCCATACAGTGACAAGGGTGCCACATGGCCTCAGGTAATACGATTAGCATAGCTCATAGAATACAGCCTTCCCTCGTGAGGTCCTTGTCTCGTTGACCTCGAGACGGGTAATGCTATGATCCGCTGCTCTCTCCTCAGGCTGTCCAATGGCTGCAAGAAGTGCGGGTTCAAAAAGGAAAGAGCCTGCCAATCGCAGCGAAGCATGATACCTACGAAGTATCTTTTCAAGTACGCACATGCTCTGCTGTGAGATTGTTCGATTAATACCGCTGACACCCCACGCAATGCTCAGCAGACACTGCCACTTCGCCCAATTTTTGCTTTGATATGTGCGCTGCTGTTGCTCAAACTGACCGGAGGCAACGCAATCTTGGCAGGTCGACGACAGTATTGTCGATTTGGAAGAAGTGGGGACTTCAGTTCCACTGTATGACCCGTCGTGGCATAACCAGTTCCGTAAGATGGAGGAAATAAACAAACAATTGGTATTTAGCTTACCCAAAATCATCCCCATTTGCACTAGTGCGCGGAAGTGAAGTGCTATGACCCAACAATCAGCTCACTCGGAGGATGCCCATGCCTAATACTGCGCTGCAGGCGAAGTCTTGCGCCCAGAATCCGCTGGAATTCCGCAGGATAGCTGAGGCTGCAGTGCACATCGGTACTTATATTTCACCTGCCGATACTATTATGTGATTGCCGATACTATTATGTGATTTTTTTGTTTCAAATACTGCGGTGGTCGGCGCTTCTATCGACGCCACATGCTGCCCCGGCTGAGTCCACGCTATCTGACATTTTGTGTGGTGTGCCTGGAATTCATCCTCCCCACGGCCAGGTTCGCGACCATATGATTTTGGCGTCGATTGCCAGAAGGCCGCTGAGTTGTGTGCCAAGCTGATGTCGTGAGCTCACACAAGTCGGCTTAGCGCATGACCGGAATGCGCACCACTCACCCGCCCGTCGAGGAGCAAGAATCTGAAGGACTGGATGAAATGATTTACACGCCGAGGGATCCAAAGCTGCCGATATCCCTCCGCATGTGTGGCGAAATTAACTACGGAAAGAATGACGCCTGTCTCGGGGGATAATACTCTGTAGAAAAGGGGCTCTACACGCTTTTCTCTTTCTTTTTCGACTTTTTTGCTGATTTTGGCGTTTTTACGTCAGCTTTGGTGCCAGCGGCTGGAGTCGAAGCTGCATCTGTGCTACCCCATGCAGAGGAACCGCCCATGCCAACCTGCACCAGCACAAGCTCGATTGAACTAAACTCTGCCGTGACAACATCAAGGCGTTTGCTACAATTGTTTTGCACTTTACCTTGCTTGTTTCGTCCTTTTCCTGCGCCCCCGCCAATAGCAGGTCTGCAACAGACTTTCCTACAGGCTTCTCTGCGTCATCATCTTTCTTGCCACCTCGCTTACGTTTCTTAGCGCTTATCACGGCAACCACCCCTGTACAGCATGAAGGCATCGCCGGTTGGATTGGGAAGAGGGCAGCACATTTGAAATGGCGGATGTCCATTTTCCTGCCGCATCAAACCTGTTTTCTTGCCCCCAGCAGCAACCTTCTCTTCAGCAGCGCTCTCCATCATCTCGGTTGCAAAACTTCGATCAGCTTCGTCGGGGCCGGCGGCTGAAGAGAGGCCCAGCTCAGCGGCATCTACGACATCTTCCTCGTCCAACTGCTTATTATGTCCGGCTTTCTTTTCGGGTTGCTTTTTGTGAGAGCGTCCCTCAACCTGGCCCCCCCCATGTCACACCGCATATTATCACAAACCCGCGAGGTACACATAGATGAGTTCAAGCCTGAGGTAAACCGAGCAGTGAGTACGTAAAACGGCGGAACTCGCCTTTCTACCGTCGAGAGACTCCAAGTTGGGCAGCAAGTCGACCACAGTTTCCCAGTACCCAGGTACGGCAACGATAGGATTGCCCTTCAACACCAAGTGCCTGAGGTACTTTAGCTCTTGAAGCACCTGTGGCCGCAAGACCAACACCTTGCATTAAATATCTACAGCGCCTGCTTTGAATACAAATCTACCTGATGCCCATAAGGCATGACCTGTGCCCAGACAGTAACCCCTTCTCCTTGCCCCCCCCCCCCCCCCCCCCCCCCCCCAAGCCACCACTCACGCCATTTAGATGGCGCCTCCCTTATCTCATGGTGATAGCGGGACACTCTGCACTACCTTGATAGCCTCTACATTAGGGATCATATTCCCTGCCAAATCCAAAATACGGAGCCGGTAGCATGACTTGAATTCGGACGGTAGCTCTTTGATCGCGTTGTGTCCAGCCTTAAGCTCAAACAGCTTTGTGCAGCTGATGGGCAGTAGGGCGCAGCAATGCAACAGTCAGAGCAATCAGCTAACTGAATAAAGAGCAGCCACAAGCAGGTGACCATAAGAAATTCATATGTAAATGCTACGGAGCACTCACTCTCTGAGGGCCTTCCCACTAAGATCCTCCACTCGGTTGTGACTCATCGACAGCTTCGTCAGAGCAGTGCATCCTTTGAGCACCTTCCCGAGATCTTTGATCCTATGGAATTGTTGGTTGGTGGAAACACAACACGACTCAGGCATGGCGTGCCCGTAGGCCGGGCAGATCTCCATGTGGTGCCTTCGCAAGATGCACAGATACTCCCCCTGCCTGCATGCATGCCTTTCTCTCGCTGGACTGCCGGTGAGCTACGTAAGCTGGGAGGGCAGTAGAGTGAGGGATGGCGAAGCATTTGGGCCACAGCTTTACCTGTTGTGTGAAATGATGAGAGAGTTCAACTCTTTCATCCCTCCCAACCCTGCAGAAGAGCACCAACGATGGGGCAACCGCACATCAGACCTTTTCCGCCCGTTCTCCCACATACCAAACCTTTGGGTCGGGACATACCTGCAATTCCTTTTATTTTGTTATTGTTCAAGATGAGAGCCTTCAGGTGCGACAGACTGTCCAGCACAACCGTCCCTGACAACTGGTTGCTGCCTGCATTCAAGACCTGGGCAGCCGAATCATGGTGTAAGGCCAATGACGTGAAAATCGCTGGTGGCATGCAAAGTTCGGCAGACGCCAGACCCCTTCCCAATCCAAGCTTAATCAGTGACTGCAATGCAATAATGTGCGCTGCGCCGCATTCGGAAAGCTCAGTGACCTACTTGAAGGTTTGTCAGCCCCGATATCTCTTCCAGACTCTTTAGCTCATTGTTGGCAACAGACAGCCACGTGATCGGGCTGTTGTCTGACAGACCCTGCAGACGGCGGCAGCACCGAGGAGTTGAGCATTATCCTCCCCCCCCCCCCCCCCCCTTCTTCCAGCTAGCACTACCACATGTAACTGCATTATTAATGCAAGCGGCAGTCGGCACCTTCACACTCTCAAGGCAGTTTTTGCTGAGGTCTAGCCTGCTGAGATTCCTGTACGAAGCTAAGTTTCCAACCTGATCAGATAGCAAGAAATGCGTCATCAGTCACCACCACGCGGCACAGCATAGAAGCTACTGTCGACTGGCAAGCAAGAAAGGGCTGACAGGCCACTGGACGGGCAGACAGGTCCTCACCGACTTAAGCTCTCTAGACGACGCCGTCAGCTTCAACAGGTTGCTCTGTAACGACACAGAATAAGGGAGACATGTCAGCCAAGACGCCGTTCAGGACTATCGCGAGGTGCATACTGTACGCCTTTGCATTCGAGTAAGAAGATAACCATTATGGTTGCCCTGCGAGTGCACTGCCGTGTGAAACCGGGAGTTGGTTGGAGAGGTGCGACGCTGAAGACGTCCAAATCACCTTCAACATGCCGGGGTACATGCTCGATATCAACGGTGGATCAAGAGTCGCCATAGCTCCGGGCTTCTCGACCCTTCAGCCACTCGGTATTGACTAAATACACCGAGCACGTTGTCCGGAACTCTGCTCGGCCGCACCACGTTCCTCTATACCGTGTCACTTCGCTGATTTCGTGTCTTGTGCAGTTTATGACCAGAGTAGATTAATTCGAGGGTCGAATATTCAGAGCTTTGGCTTTTCAGCGTTAGTATCGTCTTTTGGCTGAGCGCGAAAGCAGAGAGTGCCTAGGCTCGTGGCTAGCTACGGCTTATAAGGCACGGGCTAGCTAGAGCTGACCGTTGGGGAAGTCGTTGGTCGTTGGCTGCGTCTAGCTGCTTGGGCAAGGTGGTTGCCCTGCAGGTGAGACGCGCCGATATTAACGGTAACAGTAACCGCTAGAGTTACTGTCCCGTACACATGATATTGGATATGCAAACCTCTAGATTCAAATCAATCTGACCATTTACCCTAGGGCACGTTTTGCCAGTAACCTAAAGCCAAAGGCTTGCACAGCCAGAATTAGTGTTGCGGGGGGGACGGAGTGAGCCAGCCGAAGAACCGCCAAGCAGCAGGTGTTGGGGTCATGGTTGGGTCAATATATTTTCCTTCAGTCACAGAGCTGTTCTTGGCCCAGCCACCCATAAATTTGATTACGGGGAGGGGCGCGCCGATGCAGCTGGCAGCGGACGCCGCGCCTTTCCGTAGGCTGTGCGACGTCCATTTAAAGCCGGCGGGCGCTGACGAGTTGACTGTGAGGAGGGCGAGGGAGAGCCAGGTGGAGATGGTGGACGCGGCACCCCAATCGGCGGAGGGCTCTGAAGGTGAGAAACTCCAGAAGGCGAGCGGGGGTGGCTTGCTGTAGAATTTGGTGCAGAATATAGCGCGTTGTTCCGTGTAGTAGGTGATCAGGTTCGCCAGGACGGGGTTAGCGGCTACAGGTACCGCGATGACCAGTTTATCGCTGGCGTCGCGGCGCTGGTCCCCCTTAGACTTCCGCACGTAGAGGCAGATTTGCTGCGAAGGCTCGTCGACCACAAGGTCGCCGGTCTGGCAGCGGGCGCCGGTTTCGGCGCGGCAGAAAAACGTGTAATTGACGCACACCGCTAAACAGGCCCTGAAGCGTTGCATCTGGGGTAAGGCAGCAGGGGTCCACGCGAAAGTCTCGTGAAGGGTGTTGGCGTAGTGCAGGATGTCCAGGGCGACTTGTGCGGGTAGCGGGAGGCGAGCGGTGGTAGGTACCAGGCGGTGCTGTAGCATTTCGAGGCCACGGCGGGCGTCCGCCAAGAGTTCGCCCACGGCGACAGGTTGGCGCCGGTGGTCACGGAAGAACTTGTTTATGGCGGAGAAGTAGGGTTGCAGCGAGCTCGCAGCGACCGTTCCGCGTAGGGCCAGCCAGGCCGTGTAACGGACCATTGTGGCGGGTGTGGCCTGTAGCGGGGCGATGTTTTCTTCTGCACAAAAAATAAAAAATTGTCTGATTGCGCTCTGGTAGCTCGTGTACGTCGAGGGCGCTAGCGAGTTGCTGAGTAGGGCAACCGCCGTAACCCCGAGTCTGTCTGATCCTAGGAGGTCTTGGAAAGTTTCAGCTAAATCGGTGGACCAGGGCGACTGTGCTGCTTCACGGCGTAAGCCGTAGCGCGGCGGTCCTGTACGCAGAGGGGGAACGTGCTGTACAGGCGCTTTTAATCGGTCCGGGCGTATCGCTCGGCCAATCGCACCGCGTCGAGTGTAGAGCCAAGAGGGGGTGTTAGCCGAAAGGCCACGATGCTCCACGCGGGTGGCCCGACCCCTTCGTGCTTGCCCAGCCTGCCTGGAAAGAACAGGTCGCGGGACGCTGGGAAGTGCACGGTCTCGGTGGCCAAGCGTGCGAACGCGTGGTACCACGTTTTGTTTCGCCAGTAGGGGGCGACAACG
Source organism: Tetraselmis chui (assembly GCA_026401115.1). Taxonomy (NCBI): domain Eukaryota; kingdom Viridiplantae; phylum Chlorophyta; class Chlorodendrophyceae; order Chlorodendrales; family Chlorodendraceae; genus Tetraselmis; species Tetraselmis chui. The sequence goes on from JAPMLY010002557.1 coordinate 20,194, forward strand.
GTTGCCGCTGCTTGAGCTTGTTCGAGTTTTGCTGCCAGCGCCGGTAGGGCAGACCAAGGGGGGTTGCAGTAGTTGTTCTCGCACTTCCACGCCGCGTCGGGGAGGTGTAGGCAGTCGATGTCTTCGCACAGGGGGTCGCGCCAGCGGGCATTGAAGCGTGGTAGCTGCGTGTTGAGCATCGAGGCGAAACGGTCGATAGTGTGCGGCCCCCACCGGCGTTGAAGGTAGGCGAAAACACGAGGGTTGAGCTGCCAGTCTTCGTGGTCCAACTCCCGGCTTAGCGCGTCGGCCCATATGTTGGCCGCCGAGCGGATGTAGCGCGGCCGGATGTTGATGTCGTTGCTGTCGAGGAGGTACCATAGGCGACGGAGTTCGGCCATCATGGCGGGCGAGCGCGAGGTGAGCTTGGTGAGGGCGGCGACCACTGCCGTGTTGTCCTCGTGTAGGAGGACTTGTCGGCCTCGGAGTTGGGGTAGAAAAGATTCCACCGCGTGTCGCACCGCACGAAGTTCCTTCCACGTAATGTGTTGTTGGCGGTCGGTAGCGCTCCAAAAGCCCCGGGCTTGATAGTTGGAGTCCTCGTTGAGAACGGCCCCCCAACCGTAGTCGCTCGAGTCGGCGTGGAGGTAGGCGGTCTCGATAGGCTTGTAGATGGACCGCCCGTTGTGTTGAGTGGGGACCGTGCGCCACCACTCGAGGTCTCGGCGTAGTTGGTGGGTGAGGCGGACGCGTCCGCCCCACCCAACCCGTGTGGATAACACGTTGTGGAGCTCGCGCAAAAAGAAGCGTGCGGGGGCGATGGCGAGGTAGAGGAACTGCGCCTTTCCGGCGAAAGCCGCAAGTTGGCGAGTAGGTAGCCACCGGGCGTTTGACGCAGCTCGGCCGAGGAGGGATGAGGCCTGTTGCGCGAGCTGTTGGAGCTTTGCGGGGGGGGCGCGAAACATGCCGTGATGGAGGTCCACCGTTAAGCCTAAATGGTCGCCCACTTGGGTAGGTGTCCAAACGCCCTTCTTGGGGTTGCGTTCGAGGCCGAGGCTGTCGAGTAGGGCTTGAACGCGCTGTCGCAGTAGGAGGGCGTCCTCGTAGGAGTCGGCGAGGAAAAGGAAGTCGTCCATGTAGGGTAGGAGTCGAATTCCCCGCCACCGCGCGTTTCGGAGGAAGCGCTTGGTGGGGCGGCGACTGTGAGGGGAAGTAGCCGTTGGAACCGGTTGCGGGGGGCGACGAAGGTGGTTCGTGAACACTTGAGTTAGCTTGCAAAAGTAGTAAGCCGACCCCGACCAGCCCATGGGGAGGCATGCTAGGCGCCATAGCGTGCCGCGGTAGTTGACCGTGAAGAAGTCGCGGTCTTCCTCCCGGATGCCAAGGGTGTAGTACCCGTCGGCAAGGTCGAGGGAGACGAAGTAGTCGCCCGGCCGCGAGAGGTGACGTAGGTGCTTGAGCGTCTCGCACGTCATGGTGAAGGTCGAGCAATAACGGTTGAGTTCTCGAAGGTCGATAATCAAACGCCATTGGTTGCACCCGGGTTTTGGAACTAAAAACATCCGGGAAACGTAGCGAGGGTTGTCCGCCCGCTCCCAAGCTCCGCAAGCCTCGAAGCGGGGGAGCTCCGAGTTTAGAAACTCGAGTTGGGCCGGCGTCGCGTCGAGCATAGAGATGCCGTGGTTGAAGGGCTTGGGGCGTAGACCTTGCTTGAACTTTACGCGAACGCCATGGCGGATCCAGTTTAGGACTTGGCCGCTCGCTCCGATGCGCTCCCACTCCCGCCATCTTCGACGCACGCGGTGGCGCATGAAGGAAGACGTCGGGGAGCAGGAATCGGAGCGGCGGGCCACACCGTCATTTCTTGCTCGAGGTTTTAGCCGGGTCGGTCGGCTTGGGGGCGGGGGTGGCGCGTGCTGCGGCTGCTGCTGCTGCAGCGGCCTTGCGTTTGTCGGCGGCGGCTTTGCGGGCTCGCGCATCGGGGCCGGGAGGCTTGTCCGGTGTGACTTTCGCGAAGGCAGCTCCGGCGGCGGCCTTGCTGGCGGCGTGTAGGCTGACTTCCAGCGTGCGGTCGACGAACGCTTGGCGAAGCGCGTCCAATGTGCCGGAGACCGCGGCAGGGCGCGGTCGGCAGAAGCGCTCGTGGGCCAGTTCGGCAAAGACGCGGTCCGCATCTGTGCTCGTTTGTCCGCCCTTGGTGAGGCGGAGGAAGCCCAATCTAGTACGGGCGGCCTCCTCCGTCGCCATGTGGGTGCGATGACCCGCTCGGATGAGGGTAATCGCTGCCGCCTGCTCTGGCGGTAGAGGTGCGCCGTGCGACAGCGTGTCCAGAGCCTCGCCAATTGCCGCGTTGGCGCAACTGTCGAAGAAGGCATAGCACCCGATGTGTAGGTACTCGTCGTAGGCTGCCTGGGTGCGTTTGTCGCTTAGTGAGCGGGCGGTGTCGTCCGTGAGTGTCCACAGACGTGGCTCGTCGACGTCGCGAGGGGGACGTTCGAGGCCGGCAGGGATGACTTCGCCGTAGTAGGTGAAGTCGACGAATTCGGCCGCAGAGGGGTCGGGTTCGTCGTCAAGCAGGTCGATAGGTGGCTCAGGGGCCTCCTTACCACCCTCCGTCGCTGTGGTCGCGTCGGTGGGAATGGACTGCTGTTGATCCGTAGTAGCAGGTGGGGCTGTCGGCTGTCGAAGCTGAGCGAGCAAGGCAGCGTTAGCCGCCAAAAACTGCTCAGTAATGCGTTGTTCCGATGCCAAAACCGCCGTACGAATCTGTTCGGCTGTGCGTTGTTCGAGTGTGGGAGCGTGAGGGTCGGCCGCTGCGGCGGATGTAGACTGCTCAGGCTGCATAGTGGGGAACTGCGTAGCTGAACGAGGGGAAGTGTCGCGTGACGCTCGAGTGCGCATGGGACGAAAGGTAAAACTGACACCCTGCTCGACTACTAGAGTCGAGACTGCATTCGCGCGAAGCCTAGATTGGCTGAGCGCGAAAGCAGAGAGTGCCTAGGCTCGTGGCTAGCTACGGCTTATAAGGCACGGGCTAGCTAGAGCTGACCGTTGGGGAAGTCGTTGGTCGTTGGCTGCGTCTAACTGCTTGGGCAAGGTGGTTGCCCTGCAGGTGAGACGCGCCGATATTAACGGTAACAGTAACCGCTAGAGTTACTGTCCCGTACACATGATATTGGATATGCAAACCTCTAGCTATAGCTTGATCCATGATAATAGCTCCTTCCATTCACAAGTTAATGCCGTGGAAAACAAAGACATGGTGGTTTGATCGATGTGCCGGGATTTGTAGTTCTTGGTTGACGAAAAAAAAAGCGATGGGATAGGGACAAGTAGTCATGTACATGCTTTGGCAAATGTTCCATTGATGCTCAGCAAAACCATACGGAGTGACTGCCCCATCAAATTTGCTTGTGAAGGCAAAGTCCAAGAATTCACGCACCGCGCGGTCATGTCAATCCACTCTCGATGGCTACATAGAGGTGGCTTTCTTTGCGGATCTAGAGCTCGATGTGTGACGAGTACTATCATGCAATAGTACATTGCATGACATTGTACAATTACTCGTTAGTAATTCGATCCGCAATTTTCCATCGGACGGACGTACTTCGTGGCGACGTCACCATTGCAAATTAGCGAGGGAACTGTTATGTACTGTACTACAAGGACCTCCCGGTACGTACACGTACGCACCATTAGTCTAACTAGCCACATGTCGCGCTAGTAGGATTTCCCGAGACATACGAGCCACGTCGGTAGTCTGATTGAACTATTACTAGCGCCCTAGCGCATGGCACGAGGACCAACCGAGATCATGTGCAAGTAACCTGGACTAGACCTATCTAAGTCTATTGCATATGAGGGAGGTGACATGACCATTTAATCAGTCCCTTTGTTGTCAATATACTTTTTACATTTAACATTGAAACATCTTCCATCTCTCTCTAGTTGCACTTCCACTTGCAGAAGGAAAAGCAGAAAATAACATATTTGTGTTAGCAATTCGCTCTTGACATGCATCAAACTGCCACAACTGCTTGGAGAAGTTATAGTTTAAGTGGCAAACATTCTTGTAATGCATTAATTATTGAAGATTGAAGAAGAGTCCCACCCAATCATCGTAGATTGAGAAGGTATCACACTCCAACATAGCTTACAATAAGAAATTGAGAAACCTTGATACTAAAACAAGTAAAATTGTCGAAATTGAGCATTCTAAATTTAGTGCTTGTTGATGAAGCTTCGCCGGCGTTATGATGCTCATCGACAAACTGGTAGATGGTTTTGAAAATCGTTGAGAATAACGATTGAGAAAGTTGGCAAGTATAACTATTAAGGCGTACCTTTGTTGTTACGACTAACTTGTGTTCTGAGTATTACTATTGAAAGGTTTGCGGGGTTCTACTAAGAAAAAATGTCACACAATGAAATATACGATTTGACAACTAAGCCGTCGTTATACTGGACAATTGACTTTCATCAAACTACTTGGGTTAACGGATACTTAACCCCTCCCCCCGCGATAAATCTATCGCCGAATATCGCATACAAACCCATTGTATTATGTCCCAATTCCACATACATACGATAAATGGCTGCATTACATCATGGCTATACACAGACTCAAAACCCGCACGACCATCCACTCGATCCACTGTCCCTCCACCGCCCCTATCTCTGACACATATCCACTTTCACACGGCTTACCACCTCCCGAGGAAGAGCTAACATACCCTCCACTCAATCGGAGAGAAAAGGCGAAGACGGTCTGCCCCCAACTGGTATTTTTCCAACTAGCTAGATGGCTTGATTGGGAGTACCCGTAGGAAGCAGTTGGCAATCGCCGGTACACTTTATAAGTCTTTCTTCATAGGTCTTAGGGAATTGGGTTAGGCCAAGGGTATCCTTGTCTACCCTCTCCGTTTGAAGCGGTAACAATAACAATTGTCATGAAAATATGTGTTATACCTCTTTTTAATAGTAGATGGCATGCACTTCGGATATGCGTATTCACCCTCGAGTCCCCCCCCCCCCCTTCCCCCCCCCTCCAGTCTCAAGTGTGGACATTTATGCACCATGTCCACACAAAGCAGGTGCGCTTCGTGTGGTTGGCTCACGGACGTCCTCGAGCAGCTAACTCAAGTGGTGTTTATTGGGTTTTTTCAAACGCAGGCTAGTACGGGTTGTTACGCCGAATACAAAGATTAAGTGCCATTAAAAAACTAGCAAGTGGCGTTGCCTTCCGTGGGAGTGTCGCAGATCGCAGCTCGCCGAAGAAAGTTGTCGCGTGTGTGTGACTTGAGGCGGAGGCCCATAACCCGTTGAACCGTGTATACAATATGGAAGATAACTAACGCACACGTAGTTACAATCACAATCGCGCAAAGGACTCCCACATGGACAACCGGCCCAAGGCCTAGTGTCGTGACGAAGGAAGTAGACAGCTGTAGCCTAGCGATAGCTGTGTATCGACTTACTAGAACTGTGTCTAGTGTACAATTGTGTTTGGTCTAGACATGTACTGAATAGATCTATAATATCTTACAATCGCTACTTGTAACCAATAATTAGGAAGTATCACTTACAACACAATTACTCCTTAGGAGCGTAAGCGACACCAAGAGGAGGAACTTTGCTTCAAGTGCCACAATAAGGGGCACCGTGTCTTCCAATGCCCATAGTTGAAGGGCAAGGAGCCATTCAACACGCCAAACAAGCAGAAATGATGGTGGCAAGGCTACTCTTCGGACGAGCTGGAGCAGCATGCTACATCTTCTTGCCGTCTTGAGACATTGCTAGCGACAAAGGTGTAAGGCACACCTTCGACACTTCCATCGACCTCAGTTGCGACACCTACATGCGAGGCAAGTAACATGTCGTCGTCATCAAAGCAAGTAAAGAGACAACCGTAGACATATAACAACAAGACGTTCGAAGTACATGTTGTAAACACTTTCAGTTTCAGACGTTCGATTGATTGGAAAATGGGTGACTATGTTTCGAGCCTCTGGACGCACAATTTGACTCCACTCTAGAAGGTTGTGCAGAGGATGAGGATCTTATTTCGCTCGGAACCTTACCTTTCTGTTCGCCGAGCGACTCTGTCTTGGAGAGCGACTAGTGTGGGGAGCGTGTGTTCTTCAACCCACCTTGGGACGTTGCAAAGCATTTTTGCACGTCATTTTGAGAGATGTCGGCGTACAACTCCGACATATACTATGGCTGTGTTTGTTCTACCAAAGTGTGCTAAGTTCAACGACCTTACTCGACAATGGAAATTGTACCGAAAATTCCATGGCAAAACAGAGTTATTTGCTCGCTAATCTATGGACGAATCGACCAAGCAGGAAATCGTGGCGCCTGCTTCATGTCCATTTCAGTTGTGATTAGTCGACGCTGATTGTGATTTTTGTAATTTAGCCCCGACTGGATTCACGCCCAGTAGTTTCTGCAGGGCTCATACGGTAAACCTTAGATTTTAAGGGTTGTGAATTAGGCTCCAAGTCGATATGGTGATCATAGATATCATGGGAGGGGGGGAGATCATCAAAAATAGTATCTGTGTGATTGTATTGATTTAGCAAATTGTGCAATCTGGCATCATAGGCAGGGCCCAAGTCAGTTTCAATATGGAACTTATCATCAGCGGAGCGGCGCAGGAGATTGTGTGGTATTTCACCTGTGACCTTTGCTGCAGCCAATGACGCATCGTCTGAAATTTGAATTACGGTTGCAAAAAAGAAAGCGGGATCTGTATCGTTTTGTTCGATGATACGTTTCATTTGATTTGCTGTGGTAATCTCAACTGAAGCAGGCCGAGGCGCTGTAACAGCAGAAGAGAAAACAATGGAGTTGGTTTGTCGATTTAATGCAGTACCAGTGGTCCAATTGATGTCAGGATTATCATCTTTCAGCCAAGGAAGGCCGAGGATGATGTTTGCAAGAGAATCTGAGGTATTAAGAACCACAAAGTTCCGTGTGATAACACATCCACTGAGGAGAGTGATTGACCGTGTGGCATATTGATTTGCAATAACTGCTGTTTTAGAATCAGCGAGAGAAACGCACAAGGTTTTATCAAGGCGTTTTGTAACCAGTTTTAATTTGTGGATTGTCTCTGCTGAAATAAAATCTCTTTCTGCACCACTGTCAATTAAGACAGATAAAGAAGGTGAAGAGGTGTGATCTGTCAAATTGGCCTGAATCTTCAGTAAGCCATTGTCAATTTGTTGTGATGTGAGCTTGACATGCGCATACTCAACTCGTGGTTGGTGCGATTTGTATGCCTTTGCTGCAATGCCATGTGCGTAAGCATAGTTGGCGACAGAGGCATGAGCAATAGTAGAGCGTTCCTCGATCGTATGATCAGCGAGGTAGATAGTCACATCAAAAGGTGTTGGTCCTTGTGGCGCAAATTCACTGCTGTTGACAGAACGGGCAGAAAATAGAAAAGTACCTTTTGGGTAGGTATGAACCACTTTGTATTTGTTGAGAATGTGTTTGAAGGACGAGTTAGATCGCCATTATTTTGGAACAACAATCACTGCTGATATATTAAAGGGATCAGCGGAGCGTTTGAGCTCAAAAGCGAGGAGAAATTAATGCAATCTTGCCCATGGTGGATTGAACCAAAGGGACTGATTAGTGATATCTGCCTCAAAGAACGAATTTTGCTGCGAATAAAAACTGGGTAGCTGTGCATTATAAACATCAGCAGCAGCATCGACCGTGAATGGTCCATAAAGATAATTCAATTGTCAATTGTCAATTGCCGCGGAATCATGACGGGTGAAGGCGTTCATACTGGCGAGGTACACGAGTTGTAGATCCTCGCGAAGCGCCAAGTGGATTTTGGCACTGAGGACCGCGGGAGGAGGCGGAGCCTGAAATTGCCATGTCAGCAAAAACGTAAGATAACGCATCAAAGCAAGGGCGTTAGGACAATGTTTCAAGCGCAGACGTTGAATAGTTGTTTCCGCTGTCAGCGCCAAAGTGGTACGTGGGACTGCATTTCGGAAGTGGGTCCGGAAAAACTGATGGAAGATAAGCGGGAGAGCCTGCGACCATGACAGAAACGCGGTTGGCGTTGAATTCTTGGCAGTCGTTTGCTGAACAAGTTCAGCGTAAAGCTGGTGAAACACATTGTCGGCAGGAATGGCATCTTGAATCAGTAATTCGGCATCGACATTCCACAGCACGTTTGCTAGCTGAGATCCCAGAGCTTCAGCCCAAAGAAGAAAGGACGAAAGATGGGTGTCAGCAAGCACAGCCGCCGGAAGCCACTTGCGCTTGACCTTACGGACGTCTTGGGTGATCGCCGGTGGTGGTACATAGGGAGCAAGAGGCGTGGCATTGAGTGAAATACGAGCAAAATCAGAAAGTTCCTGAAAAATGCGTGCATCATAAGCACGGTGCTCAGAAAACAAATTATCAACGTTTTCACGCCACGGGTTTCTGGGCGTAAGCCCTCATCGCTACTTGTGCCACCAAACGAGCCTACAACGTCCATCGTTGCGCTACGAGAATTTTTTCCGGACGCTTCCGCCATGTTGACTAACCTCACCGAAGCTCGCCCGCTGATTCGAATAGAGATGATCGTGAAAGCTCATACTTGCGGACAACTAATTTCTGGATTAGTTGATGGCGCTGCGACACTTAACTTCGTGTTTGAGGACTTCGTAAGACGACTTTCACTTGAGGTGTACAAGTCTAAGGTCCAGACACATGCTCGACTTGCTAACGGACATATGTGACGTCTTATCCATTTTGCGAGATTACTTTCGAGCTGGCTCGACATGAGTTCAAGCGGACTTTTTACGTCTTACGTGATTTATATGCTCTTGATTCAGTGCTCGGTTTATCGCGCTTGGAGGACGAGCAAGCTTCTCTACAATTCGGCACGACGCGTACTTTCAGCCTCATGGACGGTAAAATATTTGATGTATATATAGAGGAGCGACATCTTAAGTGTCTACTAATGTCGTCAAGCAAGGTTTAGAAACTCATGTGCAAACCGCGTCGAAGCAAGGGGCGCAACGCTGGATTTTACTTGACTAACGTCACGCCAAGAGCATAACACCCGGTAGACTTTCGCACTAGATGAGAGGAACTTTCTGCAAAATAACGCAAACACTTCCGGACGATACTCTACGATGACTTCCCGAGTTCCCGAAGTAACTGCAGCCAATGGATTCGCCGCATGTAAGCCGATATTGGGATCATCCTAATGAAACAAATGGCCCGATGAAACGTCAACGTCTTAACATAATGTCACCTGCGAAGCGCGCTGAGCTTAACAACTCAAAGACGCAGTTGAGGTTGGCTTAATTCCTCCGAGTCACAACTAGCTCGGCTCGCCAATTATCTTTGTGCATAAAGCTGATGGCTCTCTTCGACTCTGCATCGATAACCATGGCCTTCATGAAGTTGCGCGTAAGGGCGCTTACCCCCTTCCGCGTGTGGACGACATCCTCGATGAACTGAAGGAGGCGAACTTTTACACCCATCTCGACTTAGCGTCTCGCTTCTGGCAAGTTCGATTACGTGAGGATGATGTTCACAAAATAGCGTTTGAGACACCCGATGGCATCATGGAGTGGGTCGCCATGCCACTTGGACTTGGTCTGTGCAGATCGCCATCTACGTTTCAGCCGATGATAAAGGAACTCCTGCGAAATTTGACACAAATTCGTTACGGTCTACCTCGACGACGTCCATGTCTACAATCGCACTTTGGAGGAGCACCTCGAGCACCTACGTCTTGTGCTTCAACGTTTCAAGGAGGAAGGCTTGATGTTGCATCTTCAAAAATGCTTCTTTGGTCTTCAAGAGATAGAGTACTTGGGCTGCTTCGTGTCCGCTAGTAAAATTTCAGTTACGACTAAGAAAGTCGAGGCCGTTGGAGACAGGCCGATGCCTAGGACGTAGAAGGAGGCTCGCTTTTTTGTGCGATTCTGCAACTTCTACGCCAAGATGATCTTTCATTTAAGCGACCTTGCGGCTTCATTGATGGAAATTAAAATTCAAATTGCATTGCATCAATACCAGCTAACTGGACCGGCTGCGGTCTAACGGCCATCACTTGCTCAGCCATTTCGGACACTTAAGAGTAAATATTGGGCCGGGTACTCTTCGACCGGGTACATTTCTTACCGACACACCTATCTTCAATGTGTACGGGCGTTCCTCGGGGGTTGAAAAAATATAAACAACCGCAGTAATTGCCATATTCCCCCGCCTAAGCAATAACAACAAAAATAATTTTGTTATCAAGAAAAACAGGCCTAGAAATAAATCCACTTGTCAAGAAATGCAAAATGAAACTGATGCTCGACCTTCACAATGCACGGCCCACACCGAACCGGGGTGCCTACCGGCCTAGGCCGATCGGCGTTCGAGAGGGACAAAGGACCACCCTAGTCTACCTCCCTCGTAAATTCGGTCTTGCCAAAGATAGGAGTGGCAAGGCTGGCGAAAAACCCTCCTCACGTATTCGCTTTCGATCCCGCCACCGCATCTCGAAATCCCCGCCCCACGGTCGTTGCCGCTCCTCCTGGCGCGACGTTTCTCCTTGTCGAGATCCCCCGTCACCTCGAGGACATGTGTGGGATACCAAGATACATATAAAGAGTGAAAAACAGCGCTCCCGCCTCCGCACTTTTTGTTTCCCCCCTCATTCCCCCGATTTTTACACACTAGTACCCGAGTACATGTCCGACAGTCCGTCCATCGCCCGAACCCTCCCACATCCGATCGCGCGTCTACCGAGCATCCTTGTGTCGAGTGTGTGCCTCCACGGTAACCCGGGCCAACACTCTCTAATGTTAAGTATGCGTAGCGGTAGTGGGTGTTAAAGGAGGGAAGGCGGGTCACCGTGGCCGGATCCGACGGGCCACGGGGCACGGAAATCTTCAAAAACCCTCCGTGCGGGTTTTCCGGCGGCTACTGACCCCGAGGGTTGTCGCCGCTAGATCTTGTCGCTCCCCCGTCGCGACCATCCTCCTTGCCGCTTACATGCCCCCCCCCCCCCCGGGAGGTGAAGCTTGGCGACGTAGTCGGCAAGCAAAGAGAGCCCTACCATGGTGTTGCTTCCCGACTGGCTTCCTTGGGTCCGGCGGTGTAGACACGCCCGTACCCTCCTCGCGCCCCCCCAAATCGAGTAATCGACAGTTGTAAACGGGGCCAAAAGAGAACCGCGACGGTAACGAAGCATCGTCACTAGAGAACAACTGTTTAGAAATTACCGCGCCTCGAAAAGCCTCCCAATGAGCCACGAAACCAAAATGAAGTAACTCGAATTTTCGCTCTACATTTCTTCTATTCACGGCGTGGCCAGTTTCATGCCCGATGATGGCTTGGTGAAGTGCCATTTGCCGCATGCCAAATAAAGCAAAAGCCCGTGCTAGGGCACTTTGCAAGCTCCCCGCCATTTTTCACGCCTAGCGACGCGCAAGCTTCAAGGGCCACCGATCCGCGCGCTAGGGTGCTCACAGTGCAAGCCAACCGCCCCTCAAGCCCAATAGGCCCCTAGCCGGGCTCCTTGCTTGTATTTCCCGGCACGTGGCAAGTAAACGAAGTGCATACGACAGGCCATTCTCGGTGTCGCCGCTCTGTAGACGTCCGGGCGCAACATACTCTGTGGATACTAGTGCAATTGTGCAAACATGCCGAGAATCCAGTGTCGAGTAGTTTCCGTGATTGTCGCGACACTGCGTGCACCGAGCTACGCATAGAGGCGTGCATAACTTGCACATGCCCGAATTTCGGCCCGCAAAATATGGCATGCAAATCCAACGTGTGTGCCGACATAAATTGGGGCGTGACGGTAGAGGTGCCCATGTCACTGAACAACGCGCCTTCGTGTGTTGTTCGCAAATCAAAATTCTACCCCCCAATCGCATGGCAATCGCGGCATGGTGTGGCGGGTAATTAAATGCATGCCGCTAGTCCTAGTATTAGCAGACTTTGCCGGTGCGGGTTCTCTGCCAGTCCCATATCCCGGGGGCGCAAAAAAAAAATTAAAAAAAATTTAACAGACTATATGGAACAAGTGTAAATATAAGAACATTTATCCTAGGGCACGTTTTGCCAAAGATGTCAGCTAGCTTACAATTTGGTCAAAAGACACCCACAGACAGGGCATGGGGGTCGATTAGCGCAGGATTATAGGGATGGGTGGGTGGGTTCGCGCGAAGCCTAGATTGGCTGAGCGCGAAAGCAGAGAGTGCCTAGGCTCGTGGCTAGCTACGGCTTATAAGGCACGGGCTAGCTAGAGCAGACCGTTGGGGAAGTCGTTGGTCGTTGGCTGCGTCTAACTGCTCGGGCAAGGTGGTTGCCCTGCAGGTGAGACGCGCCGATATTAACGGTAACAGTAACCGCTAGAGTTACTGTCCCGTACACATGATATTGGATATGCAAACCTCTAGATTCAAATCAATCTGACCATTTACCCTAGGGCACGTTTTGCCAGTAACCTAAAGCCAAAGGCTTGCACAGCCAAAATTAGTGTTGCGGGGGGGACGGAGTGAGCCAGCCGAAGAACCGCCAAGCAGCAGGTGTAGGGGTCATGGTTGGGTCAATATATTTTCCCTCGGTCACAGAACTGTTCTTGGCCCAACCACCCATAAATTTGATTACGGGGAGGGGCGCGCCGATGCAGCTGGCGGCGGACGCCGCGCCTTTCCGTTGGTTGTGCGACGTCCATTTAAAACCGGCGGGCGCGGATGAGTTGACGGTGAGGAGGGCGAGGGCGAGCCAAGCGGAGATGGTGGACGCGGCACCCCAATCGGCGGAAGGTTCGGAAGGTGAGAAGCTCCAAAAGGCGAGCGGGGGTGGCTTGTTGTAGAATTTAGTGCAGAATGCCGCGCGGTGCTCCGTGTAGTAGTCGAGCAGGTCCGCGAGGACGGGGTTGGCGGCTGCATGGTTAGCGATGACAGGTTTGTCGCCGGCGTCGCGGCGCTGGTCTCCCTTAGATTTGCGCACGAATAGACAGATTTGTTGAGGAGGCCTGTCGACAATTAGGTCGCCGGTCTGGCTGCGAGCGCCAGTTTCGGCGCGGCAGAAATATATGTAATTGACGCAAACCGCTAAACAGGCTCTGAAACGCTGCATCTGGGGAAGGGTAGCAGGGGTCCACGCGAAGGTGCCGTGTAGGGCGTTGGCGGCGTGTAAGATGTCCAGGGTGACTTGTGCGGGTAGCGGGAGGCGAGCGGCGGTGGGAAGTAGGCGGTGTTGTAGCATTTCGAGGCCACGGCGAGCGTCCGCCAGGAGCTCGCCCATGGCAATAGGTTGGCGTTGGTGGTCGCGGAAGAACTTGTTAACCGCGGAGAAGTAAAGTTGAAGCGAGCTGGCAGCGACCGTTCCTAGCAGGGCTAGCCACGCCGTGTAGCGTACCATCGTGGCTGGCGTGGCCTGTAGCAGGGCGATATTTTCCTCTGCAAAAAAATTAAAAACTGTCTGATTGCGCTCTGGTAGCTCGCGTACGTAGAGGGCGCTAGCGAGTTGCTGAGTAGGGTGACCGCCGTAACCCCGAGCTTGTCCGATCCTAGGAGGTCTTGAAAAGTTCCAGCCATATCGGATGACCAGGGCGCCGGTGCTGCTTCACGGCGTAAGCCGTAGCGCGGCGGTCATGTACGTAGAGGGGGGGCGCGTTGTACATGCGTATTTAATCGGTCCCGGCGTAACGCTCGGCCAATCGCTCCGCGTCGAATGTAGAGCCATGAGGGGGTGATAGCCGAAAGGCCACGATGCTCCACGCGGGAGGTCCGACCCCTTCACGCTTGCCCAGTCTGCCGGGAAAGAACAGGTCGCGGGACGCTGGGAAGTGCACGGTTTCGGTGGCCAAGCGGGCGAACGCGTGGTACCACGCTTTGTTTCGCCAGTAGGGGGCGATGACCGTCGCCGTGGCTTGAGCTTGCGCCAGTTTTGCGGCGAGCGCCGGGAGGGCAGACCATGGGGGGTTGCAGTAGTTGTTCTCGCGTCTCCACGCCGCGTCGGGGAGGTGCAAACAGTCGATGTCCTCGCACAGGGGGTCGCGCCAGCGGGCGTTGAAGCGTGGCAGTTGCGCGTTGAGCATAGACGCGAAACGGTCGATCGTATGTGGGCCCCACCGGTTCTGAAGGTGGTCGAAAATTCGTGGGTTTAGCTGCCAGTCTTCGGAGTCCATCTCGCGGCTGAGCGTGTCGGCCCAGACGTTGGCGGCCGACCGGATGTAGCGTGGGCGGATGTGGATGTCGTTGGTGTCGAGTAGGAACCACAAGCGCCGTAGTTCGGCCATCGTGGCGCCCGCCGGCGGCGCAGCGGCGGCGGCCCCGGAGGGGGGTGCGCTCGCAGGCCCGTCGGCATCCCCTCACCTCCCCGTGGTGGGCGCTGGAAACCCCGTAGCCGTGCCAGGCCTGGCACGGTAGGGGGCTAAGAGGGCCGACAGCTCGATCCGTGGGATCCGCAGCTGTCGGGAAAGCCATGTACAGAGGGCTTTTGAAAAAATAATTTCTGTGCACTACCGGCGCCAAGATCTCCCGCTCGGCCAGTCCGATATGTTTTTTCACCTACAGATACTCCTAGATACAGGCTTACTTTTAGGAGTGGGGCCTGTACTACGGCAGCGTTTGATGGCGAGGAAGGTACGGCCGGATCAGCGGTGGGAGGCGGGTGTTGGAGCTGGTGGTGGCCAGCCGGGAAGCAGCGCCAGGAAAGGGCGCTCGCTAGCTGTCGACCAGCCCTGTGCCGGTCGAACCTTACCGAGGGGTGAGGCAAGACAGGACACAGGACGGTGGCTAGTCGTAGACGGAGGAGCGGCTACATGAGGCGGCGGCGATCCTCAGGATCAACCGCCGCCGGAAAGCCCTGTACGGAGGGCTTTTTTGGATACTAAAAATAATGTCCGTACCCGGCGTCGAGCTAGTTGGGGAGCAGCACCAGGGTAGGGCGCTCACTAGCGCGTCGCTACGTCGTCCAGCGTCATCTCCCGGGGGGAGGAGTAAGCTGGGACGGCAAGGAGGACAGTCGCGATGGGAGGAGCGACACGATCTGGCAGCGACGACCCTTTGGGTCGGCGCCGCCGGAAAACCCGGCACGGAGGGTTTTGTTTAATTCCGGGCGCCCGCGGCCCGCCGGATCCGGCTACGGTGACCTGCCCCCCCCCCCCCCCCCCCTCTTCGACACCCACTACCCCGACAGACCTTCATACTCCTAGGGGTCCTTGAGCGTGGGCCCGGGTGAGCGCGGAGGCCCCCGCTCAAGAAAAGGCTGCTCGGTGGACGCGCGATCAGAGGGGGGAGGGTACGGCCACATGCCGGAAAACCGACAGGTACCCGGGTACCAGACAGAGAAAAAACCGGGGAAATGAGCGGGGAAAATTCAGGCGCGGAGGCAGGAGCGCTAGTTTTTTCTATGTCTGTGTGTCTAGGTCCCCCCCACCTGTCCTCGAGGTGATGGGGGACCTCGACACGGAGGATCGCCGCGTCGGTGGACGCGGCAAGACCTTGGGGCGGGGTTTACGGGATGGAGCGGCGGGATCGACGAGCGACCGCGCGAGGAGGGGTTTTTTGCCAGCCTTTCCCCTCCTACCTTCGGCAAGACCGAAGTCACGCGGGAGCTAGATTAGGCTGGCCCGTCGTCCCTCCCGAACGCCGACCGGCCTAGGCCGGTCGACACCCCGGTTCGGCGGGAGCGGGCCGTGCATCGTGAAGGTCGAGCAGCAGTTTAGTTTTGCATTTCTCGACAAGTGGATTTATTTTTCGATATGTTTTTCTTGATTACAAAATCATTAGCTGTTACTGCCATTGGAGAGGTTGGGATCAGTGGTTAACGGTCTACCTCACGTTTCTAAGTCCTGTATGGCATTGCAAAAGGGGGGGCCCAGAGACAGCAGCCGGTTCTCACTGGTATTGTTGTAAACAATTTCAATTACAATTTCAATTTCGGCCATCGTGACGGGCGACCGGGACGTTAACTTGGTTAGGGCGGCGACCACGGCGGTGTTGTCCTCGTGGAGGAGGACTTGTCGTCCTCGGAGTTGTGGGAGAAAGGATTCGACCGCATGTCGGACTGCGCGAAGCTCCTTCCACGTAATGTGTTGAAGGCGGTCGGGTGCGCTCCAAAAACCGCGGGCTTGGTAATTGGCGTCCTCGTTTAGGACGGCCCCCCATCCGTAGTCGCTCGAGTCGGCGTGCAAATAGGCGGTCTCGATGGGCTTGTAGATCGACCGGCCGTTGTTTTGGGTGGGCACCGTACGTCACCACTCGAGGTCGCGTCGAAGTTGGTGGGTGAGGCGCACGCGTCCCCCCCAACCAGTTCGTGTAGCCAAGACGTTGTGGAGCTCGCGCAAAAAGAATCGCGCGGGCGCGATGGCGAGGTAGAGAAATTGCGCTTTCCCCGCGAAGGCTGCTAGTTGCCGTGTGGGTAGCCATCGTGCGTTGGACGCCGCTCGCCCGAGTAAGGACGAAGCGTGTTGTGCGAATGTTGCAGTTTTGCGGGTGGGGCGCGAAACTCGCCGCGTTGCAAATCCACCGTTAGGCCCAAGTGGTCGCCGACTTGCGTTGGCGTCCACACGCCTTTCTTGGGGTTGCGTTGTAGGCCGAGGCTGTCCAGTAGGGCTTGGACGCGCTGCCGAAGTAGTAACGCCTCGTCGTAAGAATCCGCCAAGAAGAGGAAGTCGTCCATGTAGGGGAGGAGTCGGGTTCCTCGCCATCGCGCGTTCCGGAGGAAGCGCTTTGACGGGCGGCGTGGGCCTGTCGGTGTAGATGCGGGCGTGGGAGGTGGTGGGCGGCGTAGGTGGTTCGTAAACACTTGTGTGAGCTTGCAAAAGTAGTAAGCGGAGCCCGACCACCCCATGGGGAGGCGCGCGAGGCGCCACAAGGTGCCGCGGTAGTTGACCGTGAAGTAGTCTCGGTCCTCCTCCCGGATGCCAAGGGTGTAGTACCCATCGGCGAGGTCGAGTGAGACGAAGTAGTCCCCCGGTCGAGATAGATGGCGGAGGTGCTTGAGGGTCTCACAGGTCATGTTGAAGGTTGAGCAGTAGCGGTTGAGTTCGCGAAGGTCGATAATCAAGCGCCATTGATTGCATCCGGGTTTGGGCACCAAGAACGTCCGGGAAACGTAGCGGGGGTTTGTCGAGCGCTCCCACGCACCGCAAGCCTCGAATCGTGGGAGTTCCGAGTTGAGAAACTCGAGTTGGTCGGGTGTAGCGTCTAGCATAGAGATGCCGTGGTTGAATGGTTTGGGACGTAGGCCGTGCTTGAACTTCACGCGTACGCCGTGGCGGATCCAACTTAGGACTTGGCCGCTCGCGCCGATGCGCTCCCACTCCCGCCATTTTCGACGTACGCGGTGGCGCATGAAGGAAGATGTCGGGGAGCAGGAATCGGCGCGGCGGGCCACACCATCATTTCTTGCTTGGGGGTTTAGCCGAGTCGGTCGGCTTGGAGGGGGGGTGGCTCGTGCTGCGGCTGCTGCTGCGGCAGCGGCCTTGCGTTTGTCGGCGGCGGCTTTGCGGGCTCGAGCGTCGGGGCCGGTGGGCTTGTCCGGCGTGATCTTCGCGAAAGCGGCGCCGGCGGCGGCCTTGCTGGCGGCGTGTAAGCTGACTTCAAGCGTGCGGTCGACGAAAGCTTGGCGTAGCGCGTCCAATGGGCCGGAGACCGCGGAAGGAAAGGTCGGCAAAAGCGCTCGTGGGCCAATTCGGCAAACACGCGGTCCGCATCCGTGCTCGTTTGTCCGCCCTTGGTGAGGCGGAAGAAGCCCAATCGAGTACGGGCGGCCTCCTCCGTCGCTGTGTGGGTGCGATGACCCGCTCGGATGAGGGCAATCGCTGCCGCCTGCTCTGTCGGTAGAGGTGGGCCGTGCGACAACGTGTCCAAAGCCTCGCCAATTGCCGCGTTGGCGCAACTGTCGAAGAAGGCATAGCACCCGATGTGTAGGTATTCGTCGTACGCTGCTTGGGTGCGCTTGTCGCTTAGAGCTCGGGCGGTGTCGTCCGTGAGAGTCCACACGAGAGAGTCCACAACGTGGCTCCTCGACGTCGCGAGGGGGACGTTCGAGGCCGGCCGGGATGACCTCGCCGTAGTAGGCGAAGTCGACGAATTCGGACGCCGTGGGGTTGGGTTCGTCGTCAAGCAGGTCGATAGGTGGCTCAGGGGCCGCCTTACCACCCTCCGTCGCTGTCGCGTCGGCGGGAATGGACTGCTATTGATCAGTACTAGCGGGTGTGGCTGTCGTCTGCTGGAGCTGGGCGAGTAAGGCCGCGTTAGCCGCCAAAAACTGCTCAGTAATCCGTTGTTCCGATGCCAGAACAGCCGTACGAATCTGTTCGGCTGTGCGTTGTTCGAGTGAGGTAGCGTGAGGGTCGGCCGCTGCGGCGGATGTAGACTGCTCAGGCTGCATGTTGTGGAACTGCGTAGCTGAATGAGGGGAAGTGTCGCGTGACGCTCGAGTGCGCATGGGACGAAAAGGTAAAACTGACACCTTGCTCGACTACGAGAGTCGAGACTGCATTCGCGCGAAGCCTAGATTGGCTGAGCGCGAAAGCAGAGAGTGCCTAGGCTCGTGGCTAGCTACGGCTTATAAGGCACGGGCTAGCTAGAGCTGACCGTTGGGGAAGTCGTTGGTCGTTGGCTGCGTCTAACTGCTCGGGCAAGGTGGTTGCCCTGCAGGTGAGACGCGCCGATATTAACGGTAACAGTAACCGCTAGAGTTACTGTCCCGTACACATGATATTGGATATGCAAACCTCTAGATTCAAATCAATCTGACCATTTACCCTAGGGCATGTTTTGCCAAAGATGTCAGCTTGCTTACAATTTGGCCAAAAGATACCCACAGACAGGGTCTGGGGGTCAATTAGCGCAGGATTATAGGGATGGGTGGGTGGGTTCGCGCGAAGCCTAGATTGGCTGAGCGCGAAAGCAGAGAGTGCCTAGGCTTGTGGCTAGCTACGGCTTATAAGGCACGGGCTAGCTAGAGCTGACCGTTGGGGAAGTCGTTGGTCGTTGGCTGCGTCTAACTGTTCGGGCAAGGTGGTTGCCCTGCAGGCGAGACGCGCCGATATTAACGGTAACAGTAACCGCTAGAGTTACTGTCCCGTACACATGATATTGGATATGCAAACCTCTAGATTCAAATCAATCTGACCATTTACCCTAGGGCACGTTTTGCCAGTAACCTAAAGCCAAAGGCTTGCACAGCCAGAATTAGTGTTGCGGGGGGGACGGAGTGAGCCAGCCGAAGAACCGCCAAGCAGCAGGTGTTGGGGTCATGGTTGGGTCAATATATTTTCCTTCGGTCACCGAGCTGTTTTTGGCCCAGCCACCCATAAATTTGATCACGGGGAGGGGGGCGCCGATGCAGCTGGCAGCGGACGCTGCGCCTTTCCGTAGGCTGTGCGATGTCCACTTGAAACCGGCGGGGGCGGCGGAGTTGACGGTACGGAGGGCGAGGGTGAGCCAGGTGGAGATGTTGGCCGCGGCGCCCCACTCGGCGGAAGGTTCAGAAGGGGAGCAGCTCCAAAAGGCGAGTGGGGGTGGCGTGTTGTAAAATGTTTTGCAGAAAGTCGCGCGCTGCTCCGTGTAGTAGATGAGCAGGTCTGCCAGGACGGGGTTAGCTGCGACCGGGATAGCGATGACAGGTTTATCTGCCGCGTCGCGGCGCTGGTCCCCTTTAGATTTACGTACGAACATGCAGATTTGTTGAGAGGGCCTGTCGACCACTAGGTCGCCGGTCTGGCAGCGGGCGCCAGTTTCGGCGCGGCAGAAAAATGTGTAATTGACACACACCGCTAAACAGGCTCTGAAGCGCTGCATCTGAGGGAGGGCAACAGGGGTCCACGCGAAAGTGCCGCGCAGGGTGTTGGCGGCGTGTAGGATGTTTAGCGCGACGTGTGCGGGTAGCGGGAGGCGAGCGGCGGTGGGCAGCAGGCGGCGCTGTAGCATGTCGAGTCCACGGCGGGCGTCCGCCAGGAGTTCGCCCACGGCGATAGGTTGGCGCCGGTGGTCGCGGAAGTACTTGTTAATTGCGCTGAAGTAAGGTTGAAGCGAGCTGGCAGCGACCGTTCCCAAGAGGGCTAGCCATGCCGTGTAGCGGACCATCGTGGCCGGCGTGGCCTGTAGCGGGGCGATATTTTCTTCTGCACAAAAAATAAAAAACTGTCGAATTGCGCTCTGGTAGCTCAGGTACGTCGAGGGCGCTAGCGAGTTGCTGAGTAGGGCAACCGCTGTATCCCCGAGCTTATCTGATCCTAGGAGGTCTTGAAAAGTTTCAGCCAATTCGGAGGACCAGGGCGACTGTGCTGCTTCGAGGCGTAATTCGTAGCGCGGGGGTCCTGTACGCAGAGGGCGGACGTCCTGTACAGGCGCATTTAATCGGTCCGGGCGTATCGCTCGGCCAATCGCACCGCGTCGGGTGTAGAGCCAAGCGGGGGTGCTAGCCGAAAGGCCACGATGCTCCAAGCGGGAGGTCCGACCCCTTCTTGCCTGCCTAGCCTGCCGGGGAAGAACAGGTCGCGGGACGCTGGGAAGTGCACGGTCTCGGTGGCCAAGCGGGCGAACGCGTGGTACTATGTTTTGTTTCGCCAGTAGGGGGCGATGACTGTTGCCTCGGCTTGAGCTTGTTCGAGTTTCGCGGCGAGTGCGGGTAGGGCCGACCAAGGGGGGTTGCAGTAGTTGTTCTCGCGTCTCCACGCCGAGTCGGGGAGGTGTAGGCAGTCGATGTCCTCGCACAAGGGGTCGCGCCAGCGGGCGTTGAAGCGTGGCAGCTGCGTGTTGAGCATAGACGCGAACCGGTCGATTATATGCGGGCCCCACCGACGCTGGAGGTGGTTGAAGAGTTGAGGGTTTAGTTGCCAGTCCTCGGAGTCCAGTTCGCGGCTGAGCGTGTCGGCCCAGACGTTGGCGGCCGACCGGATGTAGCGTGGGCGGATGTGGATGTCGTTGGTGTCGAGTAGGAACCACAAACGCCGTAGCTCGGTCATCATGACGGGCGACCGGGAAGTTAGCTTGGTTAGGACGGCGACCACGGCGGTGTTGTCCTCGTGGAGGAGGACTTGTCGTCCTCGGAGTTGCGGGAGAAAGGTTTCGACTGCGTGCCGGACTGCTCGAAGCTCCTTCCACGTAATGTGTTGGAGGCGGTCGGTGGCGCTCCAAAACCCGCGGGCTTGGTAATTGGCGTCCTCGTTGAGGACGGCCCCCCATCCGTAGTCGCTCGAGTCGGCGTGCAAATAGGCGGTCTCGATGGGCTTGTAGATCGAACGGCCGTTGTGTTGGGAGGGTACCGTGCGCCACCACTCGAGGTCGCGCCGGAGTTGGTGGGTGAGGCGCACGCGTCCCCCCCAACCGGTACGGGTAGCCAAAACGTTGTGGAGCTCGCGCAAAAAGAATCGGGCTGGTTGTCGCCTTAACTGTTCCGTTTGCGGGACTGTGACTGTAACTACGTTTGCGTACGTTATCTTCCACACTAACTGTGTTTGCATGGTTCAATAGGTTATGGGCCCCCGCCTCACGTCACTCACGCGCGACAACCTGGTTCGGCGAGCTGCGATCGACAGCTCTCCCGCAGAAGGCAAGTTTCTTTAGACACCTAGTACTTTCAACCTGTAGTCGGCGGTATCGCCAGTATAAACTGCGATTTTTAAAACCCGCCACCACCCTCTTAAGCCAGCCACCCGCCGGAGATAGCCAGCCAACCACACCGACGCACTCGTCGTGTGTGGACAGGGTGCACACAGGTCCAAGCTGGAGAACGGGGGGGTGCACTGTCGGGTGAATACGCATCCACAGGTCGCACGCCAGCCGTAGCTTACCTTTTATTTCTATTTTTATACTAGCCTCGCGCATCAGCCACCTCGCGCAGCGCTCCACCTGTCCTGGCCTTGGCCTCGACTTGTGCCCCACACTGGGTGGAGGATACAGAAAAGGTGCTCTGAGACACCCCGGGGCTACAGGCCGAGGGGTCGGCGGGCATCAGGCCGTCTCTTAGCATACCGCTGTTAGGCACAAGTCCGGCTAGCGGTTTTTACCGCTGCCTGTTTTTTCCTTCAGCTCTTTCTTTTTTTTCCCTCTGTCGAAATGGAGCAGAAAAACCCGCCTGATTCACCTGCTGCTTCCCCTGAGTCAGGCTCTCACCAGAGCACCCTCGATCACCCCCCCGATACTCTCGCGCTGCTCGTTGCGCAAGTGGCGAGCTTAACTGCTCGTGTCGACTCGCAGTCGGCCGTGGGTGCTGTCGCTGCTGCGGGTGCTAATCCGCACCCCCCTGTAGCTCAGCGCCGCCACGATGCCCCACTCGAACCCGTCCGGCACAGCCACGACGGTCACACCCTCCACCTGAGTGACCATACCCAGCCTGGTTTCGTAACCCCGGACGCAGAAACACTCTTTCCTGCTGCAGCCCCTGTTACCGACCCCACAGTCGCACAGCGCCGCCACGATGCGCCCCGCGAGCCCGCGCGTGCCGAGGCGCACTACGACCCCTCGCGTCACGCCATCCGGGTTGATCACCTCCCACCACCTCCCCCCTTCCCCCACGCCGGATACGCCCTTCACCACCCCGGCCCCCAAATCACGGAGGCGCCCTCTCATCTTATCCCCCCCTACCGTGACCACCCGCACTCGTACGGCCCGCCGCGTCCCATGGCCGGCCGCTCTCCCTTTCCCGGTGGCCCACCTCCTCCCTTTCATGGCCGACACTCTCCCCCACTCCAACATGGCGACCCCAACCCCCGGGGCCGTCGTCGCCCCACTATCGACCCGGTGGTCATCAACCGGGCGGCACACGAAGCCCCCGGCTTCGACAAGGACGCCCTCAACCGGTCCATGAAGATGTCGGTCCCCGTCATGTGCCCGACCACGGACTTCAAGCAATGGAAGAGGACCTTCCTTAATTTCCTCTCCATCAAGGCCGCATACCTCATTCCTCAGCTGGCCATCCGCGACTCCGGCGTCTGGCTCGACGAACAAGCGCAACACTACGCCTACACGCTGCTCCTCCATGCAGCCAGCGCGAATAAGCGCGCTGACCAAGCCATGAAATGCATTTCTCCAGCACGCCCAGACTGCGCCGCCGCCGCGTGGGACATCCTTTGTGAACGCCTTGACTGTCGGTCTTTTGCTCGCTCCTTGTCCCTCTTGGACAATCTCACGGTCAGACAGCGCCCCGGTCAGTCACTCAGTGACTATGTCCACTACATGCGCCAGACCTTTGACGAGTACAACGACACATGCCAGTTGGCTGATGGCTCCGTTGCCATCCACCCCCACCACCTCGGTCTCCTCATGCTGCGCGGCATTTCTAGCAGCGGCCCACACGGTCAGGCGAAGCAATGCGTCATCAACGCCTTCGACACGGACTACATCATGTCGGCTGATGAAGTTATGGCGAGCATTCTACACCTTGCGCACAACATGGAAGACAACCCTGCTCCGGACGCAACCGCTCCGGACATATCACCTCCTCCCATCTCCGCGTTCGTCGCTGCGGGCCGCGGCTCGCACAGCGGTCGAGGCCCACCACACCGTAACCCTCGCGGCCAACGACCCAACAAGTGTGGCGTTTGTGGCAGCCTCCACCATCTCATGTCCGCGTGCAATGCCACTGATGACGCTATTCTTAAGTGGAATCTTGCCAAGCGTAGGCTGACAGTCCAGAAGTACGGCGCCGCCGACGGCACCCCCTCTGCTCACGCTGCGCTGCTGAGCGACGTCCCTGCCGACGACGCCCCCGCCGATGACACCGATTGCCTACCCACCTTCGCAGACTGCGTTGATGACGACGCTGACGACGAGGTGAGTGTCCCATTCAGCTCTGTGGCATTCTCCTCTTCCCTCGCCCCGGGTCGTAATCTGTCACAGTTTTGGGTCGTTGATTCCGCCTGCTCGATTAACCTCACTGCGTTCCGAGATGACTTCGTGAAATTCACGCCCCCCTCCACTCCCTCTCGCGTGGGCGGTGTCGGCGTTGACGTTAAGGGCAGTGGCTCAGTGCGACTTTCTGTCAGACTTGCCTCTGGCCAGCTAATTCACCGCACTGTGTATGCACTCTACACCCCTGACCTATCATCTCGTTCAGCACAGCGTATCGGCAGACTCCTTAGTGTCAGCTGGATGCAAACTCACAGCGGTTGTGAATTCATATTCCCCTCCAACTCTGACACTGGTTTGCTTTTGGTACCCACAGGCATGGGTATGCTAGAACCGTCCGGAAACGGTCTCTACCTCCTTCCCCACCAGCCGGCCCTCCCTTCCAGCCCATCCGCCCCGCCGGCACTTGACCCCTCCCCTCAGGTTGCCCTTACTGCCCAGTGTGATCCCGTCCTATGGCACCGTCGATATGGCCACCTCAACATGCAAAGCCTTCAGGCCCAACACACTCACGGTGTCCCGACTAGCCCTGTGTTAACTAGCGCTGTAACCAAAGTTTCGTGCGACTCTTGTCTCCTTCACAAAGCCACAGCTGCACCACGCAACACAGCCGCTTGCGCGAAGCCATCCCACCCCCTCCTCAACCTGTCCGCTGACCTCTGGGGCCCGGTCAATGTCCCCTCCCCACATGGCCTCCGCTACTGCTTACTCGTCATCGACCACCACACCAACTACATGTGGGTGCGGTTCCTTAAGTCTAAAGACGACGCATGTTCGGAATTGGAAACCATCCTCTTGGACATCAAACACCTGCATGCCCGCCATCACTCCCAGACGGGCGCGTTCGCACCGGTCCTCAAATTTGACTCTGACTCTGTGTTTGAAGCTGCTGTCACTCGCCAGATGTGCGCACACCTCGGCGTCGGGGTACAGTTCTCTGCCCCATACGCCCACCACATGCTCGGCAAGGCCGAACGTCCCTGGCGCACCATCCGGGACAATGCATCGGCGATGCTCCACAACATGGCCGTTCCCAACTCCATGTGGTCGTGTGCTGTCAGCACTGTTGTATACCTTCGCAACCGCACGTACAGTCGCTCGGTCGGACCTACTGGGGGCGTCCCCCTCACACTCCTTACGTCGTCGGTGCCCAACGCCTCCAAGTTCCGCGTCTTCGGCTGCGCCGTTTTCGCCAAGGTCCCCGACAAACAACGTCGGAAACTCAGTGAAAAAGCATTTCGCGGCGTCATGGTGGGCTATCCCCCTGACGCACCCGGGTATCGTGTCTACAATCCGGAAACGCGTCGCATCACCACTTCCGTACATGTTGTCTTTCAGGAAGACACCCCAGGCTTCGACACACAACCCTCCGTCGACTCGGCCATCACCGACTCTTCGGACGACGTACCCGCAGACTCACCCCTATCCCACCCAATTGACCTCACATCACCCACACCCCTACCCCCCCCGCCAACCCCTCGCCATGCTCGGCTCCGCTCCCACCCCATTCGCTACGGCGATATGGTTGCCCACCTGTCCGACTACCCACCCACACTCGTAACGGCGTGTTGTGATCCTGAACAAGGAAAAGCTCAAGAGGACATCTTTGAGCACCCTCACGTCCCCGACCTTGTCACTGGTCCCCCACACACACCTGCCGGCACGTCCCCTACTGCCATCGCCCTCCTCTCCGCCCGAGAGTGTGTGGAACCAAAATCCTACCGAGCTGCACTGGACAGCGCCCAAGCCACCCAATGGCAAGCCGCTATGCAACAGGAGTATTCCTCCCTCATCAGCAACGGCACGTGGGACCTTGTGGACCTCCCCCCCGGCCGCATGGTCGTTAACAGCATGTGGATCTTTAAAGTCAAGTCGGATACAGCCGGCGACGTCTCCCGCTTCAAAGCGCGGTTCGTCGCCAAGGGGTGCAGTCAACGCGCTGGACTGGACTACACGGAGACCTTCTCCCCGGTCATCCGCATGGCCAGCCTGCGTCTCTTCCTAACCATTGCAGCCGCCCGCGACCTTGAACTCTGCCAACTGGACATCGACACAGCGTTTCTCTACGCCCCCATCCGGGAGGATGTGTACATCCGCCAGCCCCTCGGCTTCACCGATGGAACGTCCAAGGTTTGTCACCTCAAGCGTTGCCTCTACGGCCTTAAGCAGTCCCCCCGCGAGTTCAACATGCTACTTCGTGCGTGGCTCGTCGACCATGGATGGCAACAATGCGTTTCTGACCCGTGCATCTACATCTACCGCGCCGGCCACGTCTTCGCCATGATCGCCCTGTACGTCGATGACATTCCCGCGGCCTGCAATGATGCCACCTGGCTCGCATCGTTCAAAGCCCAACTCGGCACACGGTTCAAAATCAAGGACCTAGGCGACCTCTCCCAACTCCTCGGCATGCACATTACCCGCGATCGCTCCACGCGCACAATCTCGCTGGACCAGTCCAAGTACCTGCGCGACATCCTCGCCAAGTACGGCATGTCTGACTCTAAGCCGTCGTCCCTTCCGATGGACCCAGGCTTCCTCGCCGGCCTTACACACTTGAACTCGCCTTCTCTCACAGGAGTGGCCAAGGACGTCTACCCAAGCCTCCTGGGCAGCCTTCAGTACGCCGCCGTTTGTACCCGCCCCGATGTCTCCACGGCATTGAGCATCCTCGGCTCTGCCCAAGCCTCGCCCACCGAGGCACACTTGCAGGCTCTGAAAAAGGTCCTCCGCTACCTCCATGGCACCATCAACATGCGCCTGACGTTGGGGGGGGGCATGGACCACAGTCTCCAACTCACAGGCTTTGCCGACGCTGATTGGGCCAACGACAGCAGCACCCGCAAGTCTCGCTCGGGCTATCTCTTCACCCTCGGACGCGGGCCAATCAGTTACAAGTCCAAACAACAGACTTGTGTGGCTCAATCCACGTGTGAAGCCGAGTACTACTCTGCGGCTGACGCCACCAAGGAGGGACTCCACCTCCGACAACTCCTGGGGGAAATCTTCGACTCCCCCATCACCGAAACCACCACCATCTGGGAGGACAACCAAAGCGCCATTGCATACTCCCAGAATGCCTTGGTCAGCGAGAAGACTAAACACATCGGCCTGAAGTGGCACTTTCTCAAAGACCACGTGGAGCAAGGGACCATCAAGTTGAGGTACCTCCCCACTGACCAGATGGTGGCTGACATGCTCACCAAACCCCTCCCAGGACCTGCACTAGCACGCTTCATCCCGTAGCTACCTTCAGGGGGAGTGTTGTAAGTAATACCGCATACGTATTAGTTGCAGATAGCTACTGTAAGCTACTCTAGATATGATTAGTACATGTCTAGATCGGACATACCGAGTAAACTGTTTGACTCGGTACAGAGCTGTCGCTAGGCTACAGCTCTCACATGTTCTAATCATATTGCCGAAGTAAGAGTGCCTCGTCGTAGGAGTCCGCCAAGAAGAGGAAGTCGTCCATGTAGGGGAGTAGTCGGGTTCCTCGCCATCGCGCGTTTCGGAGGAAGCGCTTGGACGGGCGGCGTGGGCCGGCCGGTGTAGCTGCGGGCGTGGGAGGTGGTGGGCGGCGTAGGTGGTTCGTAAACACTTGCGTGAGTTTGCAAAAGTAGTAGGGCGGAGCCCGACCACCCCATGGGGAGGCACGCGAGGCGCCATAAGGTGCCGCGGTAGTTGACCGTGAAGTAATCCCGGTCTTCCTCCCGGATGCCAAGGGTGTAGTACCCATCGGCGAGGTCGAGTGAGACGAAGTAGTCCCCCGGTCGAGATAGATGGCGGAGGTGCTTGAGGGTCTCGCAAGTCATGTTGAACGTCGAGCAGTAGCGGTTGAGTTCGCGAAGGTCGATAATCAAACGCCATTGATTGCATCCGGGTTTTGGAACCAAGAACATCCGGGAGACGTAGCGTGGGTTCGTAGAGCGCTCCCACGCGCCGCAAGCCTCGAAGCGTGGTAGTTCCGAGTTTGAGAAACTCGAGTTGGTCGGGTGTGGCGTCTAGCATGGAGATGCCATGGTTGAACGGCTTGGGACGTAGAGTAGTACTCGAACTTCACACGTGGATTGAGCCACACAAGTCTGTTGTTTGGACTTGTAACTGATTGGCCCGCGTCCGAGGGTGAAGAGATAGCCGGAGCGAGACTTGCGGGTGCTGCTGTCGTTGGCCCAATCAGCGTCGGCAAAGCCTGTGAGTTGGAGACTGTGGTCCAGGCCCCCCCCCAACGTCAGGCGCATGTTGATGGTGCCATGGAGGTAGCGGAGGACCTTTTTCAGAGCTTGCAAGTGTGCCTCGGTGGGCGAGGCTTGGGCAGAGCCGAGGATGCTCAACGCCGTGGAGACATCGGGGCGTGTACAAACGGCGGCGTACTGGAGGCTGCCCAGGAGGCTTGGGTAGACGTCCTTGGCCACTCCTGTGAGAGAAGGCGAGTTCAAGTGTGCAAGGCCGGCGAGGAAGCCTGGGTCCATCGGAAGGGACGACGGCTTAGAGTCAGACATGCCGTACTTGGCGAGGATGTCGCGCAGGTACTTGGACTGGTCCAGCGAGATTGTGCGCGTGGAGCGATCGCGGGTAATGTGCATGCCGAGGAGTTGGGAGAGGTCGCCTAGGTCCTTGATTTTGAACCGTGCTCCGAGTTGGGCTTTGAACGATGCGAGCCAGGTGGCATCATTGCAGGCCGCGGGAATGTCATCGACGTACAGGGCGATCATGGCGAAGACGTGGCCGGCGCGATAGATGTAGATGCACGGGTCGGAGACGCATTGTTGCCATCCATGGTCGACGAGCCACGCACGAAGTAGCATGTTGAACTCGCGGGGGGACTGCTTAAGGCCGTAGAGGCAACGCTTGAGGTGACAAACCTTGGACGTTCCATCGGTGAAGCCGAGGGGCTGGCGGATGTACACATCCTCCCGGATGGGGGCGTAGAGAAACGCTGTGTCGATGTCAAGTTGGCAGAGTTCAAGGTCGCGGGCGGCTGCAATGGTTAGGAAGAGACGCAGGCTGGCCATGCGGATGACCGGGGAGAAGGTCTCCGTGTAGTCCAGTCCAGCGCGTTGACTGCACCCCTTGGCGACGAACCGCGCTTTGAAGCGGGAGACGTCGCCGGCTGTATCCGACTTGACTTTAAAGATCCACATGCTGTTAACGACCATGCGGCCGGGGGGGAGGTCCACAAGGTCCCACGTGCCGTTGCTGATGAGGGAGGAATACTCCTGTTGCATAGCGGCTTGCCATTGGGGGGCTTGGGCGCTGTCCAGCGCAGCTCGGTAGGATTTTGGTTCCACACACTCTCGGGCGGAGAGGAGGGCGATGGCAGTAGGGGACGTGCCGGCAGGTGTGTGTGGGGGACCAGTGACAAGGTCGGGGACGTGAGGGTGCTCAAAGATGTCCTCTTGAGCTTTTCCTTGTTCAGGATCACAACACGCCGTTACGAGTGTGGGTGGGTAGTCGGACAGGTGGGCAACCATATCGCCGTAGCGAATGGGGTGGGAGCGGAGCCGAGCATGGCGAGGGGTTGGCGGGGGGGGTAGGGGTGTGGGTGATGTGAGGTCAATGGGGTGGGATAGGGGTGAGTCTGCGGGGACGTCGTCCGAAGAGTCGGTGATGGCCGAGTCGACGGAGGGTTGTGTGTCGAAGCCTGGGGTGTCTTCCTGAAAGACAACATGTACGGAAGTGGTGATGCGACGCGTTTCCGGATTGTAGACACGATACCCGGGTGCGTCAGGGGGATAGCCCACCATGACGCCGCGAAATGCTTTTTCACTGAGTTTCCGACGTTGTTTGTCGGGGACCTTGGCGAAAACGGCGCAGCCGAAGACGCGGAACTTGGAGGCGTTGGGCACCGACGACGTAAGGAGTGTGAGGGGGACGCCCCCATTAGGTCCGACCGAGCGACTGTACGTGC